>JAVCKT010002470.1:0-14646 GCA_032273925.1 Rhynchotus rufescens
CATTTTAGTAATCCAAGCAGACATAGAAAGATTAAGAAAAAAATATCCCTCAAAAAGGCAAAGCTAGTAATAAGCTGATATGAAACAGCAAAGTCAATAAGCTTCTTTAGACTCTGAGTCTGGGAACACTTTCCTGTTCTGTGCCTAACACAGCAGGAATCTTGGATCAAAGCTGGGGTCATAACTGGCCAACAACACCAACAGAGCACACAGTAGGAATGAGGAGCACAACTCCCCTTCTGACCCTGATTTTCCCCAAAATAGCACACCCTCACTAAAGTACTATGATTTTTTTAACATTTTGAGAAAAACAATAACAAAACACTCAGCCAAATTATTAGTTTAACATCATTTAGCTAATATAAACCTAACTGTGGTAAAAATCAGTCAATCTCCATCTAGTCATTGAGCTTTGTAGCTTGTCAATAGTCTGAAGAAGCCTTGAAGAGAATACTTTTTTTACAGAGAATATTTCAAACGTTTTGGAGGAAAGGTAACCGTACAAATATTTTATATAAACCAAAAGAGAGGCAGAGTTACTGTTTTTAGCAAAGTCTTTTCTAGCAAAACCAGTAAGATTAAGACATGGTCAAAGTCTTAAAATACTCCAACAGTTTCAAAATTAAGCATTCTAGTATCCTATGTAATAAAGATTTAACTTCATCAGATTTAAAAGTATATCCTTTCCATTAAGCTAAATACTAAAGCCAGACTTAGTGAATAATTTGCTTCCAGTGTTTGTATCTGTAGTTAATAACAACACTCCTGTACTTCAAACAAAGATGCAGCCACAAGAGCTGCTCATGCACACGGTCCATAAGATGCACTGTGGGCACTTTTGCATAACCCTCGTGACAGATGAGGGTAAAAATCAAAGCCTCCATACTTGTGCATTCAAGTTTTTATACACACTCAATAGTGCCTCTGCTACAGGAGCAAAAAGCTGGAACACACCTAAGCATCCAAACTAGGAAAAATCCTCGGAGACTGCAGTAAAGTTTAAATCCTGGTTTAAAGTTACCCCTTAAGTGTGCCTGTAGAATTAGGTCATCAACTAGTTTGACCAGATTTTCACTTTTTAAGAGAAAAAGAGCAATCTCACAGGGGAAAAAATGCCAGCAGAGAGAGCAGTGAGTGTTGCTTTATTCCATTTCTTTGCCCTGTCCATTGGCCAAGGACAAGCAGTGCACACATGCCAAGGGTAAGGATGCCCAACTGGGAAGGCTTTGGAGGGGTCACCATGAGACTCCCTTCCTGCTGCTCAGAGCTCCCTGCTGCCCTCACAAAGAAAATGAGTACTGCACAGGAATGGATGCAAAATGACAACCGAGGGTCAGATTAGTTCATATCTTGCCTTTCTACTCTCTCCTTTTTCTAAAACCTTTCAGCATGACAGCATCATACAACATCACTATATAAATAGCCTTCCTGAGAAGGGAAATGCTGAGAGCGGCACTAACCAGCCCTCGCAGAGGCAGGATGTCAAGTTTCAGGTACCAGGAGTACGTGTCCACTCACCGCCTCGCTGTACCGGCTGCTCTGACGTCCCCACGCGGTTCACGTTGCTCCCCACTGCCTCAAGCTTGCAGCCTCCATGACAGACAGTGCCCAGCTGGCTCCTCTGCTTGGTCAACCCGTCCCGCCTGGGTTAGGCCCTGGGTGCAGGGGCTGCCGTCTTGCTGCCGAGAGTCACAGCCCATCTTCTAGCCCTCCTAGGGCTGAGTGGAGATGGCTGCAGGCAGGAGGCAGCCCTGAAACACAGCAACATGGCCAGCAGGGACCAAGCTGAGGGAGGACCTGTAGGGAGGCCTCAGCTGAGGCCCGCGAGATCCTTTTATCACCTCCAGGGCCCAGCAGCTGCCACGCTGGGGCAATCACAGGCCTTGGTGCCACCCTCCCCAGAGCTGGGTGCTGGAGTGGGAGAGACAGGGAGGGAAAATGGCCACCTCATGGAGGGGAGAAGATGGCTGCCTCAGCAAGGAGCTCTCAGGCCTTTGGAGAGGGTTTGCCCCTGCACATGCAGGGCAGGGTGAGGCCCAGGCCATCTCTTTTTGGGGATGTCTTTTGACTCCATGTATCTTCCCTGTAATAACTAATCTCACTGTCTCTATGAGCCTGTGAATAAACTTCTATAACTCTTATCTCACAGATTCAAAAAGAATGCCCCAATGTAAGCTACCATAAACTACATTGACCCATTTTACCACCATATCACCATGTCAGAGAGATTTCCCAGATGTCTTAGATGTTTCATTCTTCACTCAAGGAATCTGACATGTCCTGGAATGAAGCTGAGGTTGCAGAGTCAGGGGCAGATTCTGATTTCAGAGACAGTGAATTCACTGGTCAGACTCAGTTCATGTTTTGGAATCTGAGCTGTATTCATACTGGTATAGTTGGGATCAGTCTGTCAGACTGTCAGTGTACTCACAGCTAACTAAACTAAAGTTTTTGCCAGCCGCTTCTCCAGATGCAAAGCTGCAATCATAAGAACACATTATTATGAAAGAAAACAGATGCATGCATATGCATATGCTTGTTAAGTTATCTACCAATATAATTATTAAAAAAAGGAAAAGAAAAAGAGATTATACCAGCATTTTCCCTGCTTTTTGCATGCTCTCTGACGTTAGGGTTCTCAAGATGCCTCAACCCTTCTTATCTTCTCCTCCATATCACATTTTACATCTTTCTCTTGTGCAGCCCATCCCGTTCATCCTTGACTAGTCTCCCAGCTACTCGTTTCTGTTAACAAAGACCATTTCTGGTCCTTCTCATCCTTCCCATGTTTCAGTTGTCCCCAGATTTTGCAAGCTTTGAAAGCCAGTGCTATAAACTGACAGTTCTCTTTGCTCTGCTTTTCCCTGTTTCTGAGGCTCTTGCATTGCTCACAACTCTTTTTTTTGATAGTTCTGCATACTAGTTTCCTTAGGCTTTAGTACTCTTGTTATCTTAGGATGATTCCACATGACCTAGAGTCAGCAAAATTAACTAGTCTTCCACTGTCTCATGGGAGCCCTGGCTTCACATATGCTTGAGCTGCATAATGATAAAACAATGGCAGATCCCGAGCCAGGACATATAGAACTTCCAAACAGTCACAACATAATTTACTGCTTTGTTATTTTTCAACATTATTTGCTCAGTTCAGCTGAAAAAAAAAAAAAAAAGTTATGCATGCAGAAAGAAGAGAAAGTTCATTTTTAATCTTCTTTACCATCTGTAAGCTTCTAAGGGTATAAAACGCTTTTTTACTAATTTAATAAGTAAAGATATATAAACCCGTAAGACCTATGCTCTGCATGATAAGCACACTGTTGACTAAGATGCCTCCCAAAGTGAAAAAATATTTTGCATTAGACCTTTTGAAGTGGGAATTAGACTGCTTGCATTGCTAGGTACATGCAGGGGAGCAGCAGGGGTTGCGCCTGCCTAACTTTGAACAACTGACTCTGTGTCTCAGACTGCCTCTCTGGATACTTGAACACTTTAAAACTAGTTACTGATTTCTGGTAGAGAAAAGAAGCAGAATTATTACCTATTCTGACCAAATCCATAGCATACCAGAAAAAGCCCATTTGGTGACATCTGTACTGTAGTGATCTTTGACCAATTCCCATTTCCAGAAACAACATTGCTGCTGACAAACAGAAGCTTGCACTGAGCTGTTTTTGTAGAGCAGCCAGGGACAGGACAATCTTGGAGGCAGAATGACTTATTTGTTCTTCAAAGTGGCAGTCTTTTACCATAGGGACTAACAACTAGAGAAAGCTTACGCTACTTCTTCTCCTGTCATACCAGTTATTAATTTAATACGAAGTACTATTTCACAATCTATTTTAGAGAAAACAAAAAGACAGTTTATAGGTATTAGCACATTATTAAGTACGCTTACCATAAACAATTTTACAAGGTGCTAACTGGATTTCCAGGACTGGAAATAAATATAATTAGATCAGTGTTAGTAGGATCATAGGCCTATCAGAGCAGGCAGGAACTGTGATCTCTATTCAAGTCCCTATTCAAAATTTCTCTTCAATTTCTCTTTTGAGAAAATGAGGGAAGGGGTCTTAATTTGACATTTCAGTAAAGGAAGGAAAAATCCTCTGTCTTATGACAGCAATGAATGCGTAGTCCATAGTCATAAGGTCTGGAAAATCTGTCCACTGCTTGAGGGGAAGTGAGACAGTGAAATCACATACACTGTGAAGATCCATACAAATTAGATAAGCAAATTCTTATTTTTAGCATTTGCCCAACAGCAGCGATGAGAGAACAGCATATAAACAACTCAAAAGAGAACAAGTAACGCAGGCTAAGCCAAGGTACACAGAAATAGTCAAGTTCCAGACACAGGGTATTCTCATATAACACACTGAAAAAAATTGTAATATAGAGTCAGATAGGAAAAACACATATTTCTGTCCTCAGCCTTGGCACTCTGAGTGCGATCTTGTAAAGTGCCAAAATTACTTTAGTGTCTCCCACAAATTCTCTGTGACAACAGATTGTGAATTCTGCTCCTGCAATAAAGTGCCTAAGCTTTAGGCATGGATCTTTTACTGAATCTGACCTTGAAGATTGTAATTCCATGCAGGTTCAAGCTCCTCCAGAATATCTGAATAAAGAGTATCATGAGTTATGCTTTGACATGCACACTGCTCAGCCTCCAGACTCTAGAGGGAAATTAACACTACAGTTCCTGTCTTCTAGCAATGCTAACCTGCATTTCTTTGATCACTCATATACTAAGAACACATAATATTGCATGTAAAAAAGGACTCAGTTCCAGTTCAGTCCTTCACTGTCCCAGATAGAACATAATTGCAGCTCATAATTTAGCTAGGAGCTTATCTTGTTAAAGTAGACAAAATAGGATGAAGATTTGTTCACTATATAAACTGCAACAAAATTGTAATCCTCTGCACTGATTCAATTTTGTTTGTAAGTAAGGACAGCTATTAAAGATGCCATTAGCTTAGAGTACGTTTCCATCCTCCACATGACTCTTATTGAGCATCTGTGCTCTTGTGAGCAATCCTTTGATTAAATTCGTGATCTCTGCAAAGATAATCTCCTAATTTCTCCATTCGTGTTTTTTCAGAAAGATTGTGTTTATCTGTAACCAGAAGAACATATAATTAAGTGTATTTATTGTATGTAAAGATTTGTTGTAATGTATTCATGTAAACATCAGAAGAAATATGCTGCTATCAAGGATCTGGCCTTTTTTTCCAAAATGCTGCTCAAACAATAATTCTGAAACAAACAGTGCCTTCCTGAGAACCGCAGATCATCAAGTAAAATAAAAACAGAATATTACACTGGACTGGGCTAGTTTACAAATATAACCCGAGTGACCTACAATCTGAGCTCAGCTCGAACAGATGATAAAGGACAGACAATCCTTGCTGTCACCATTACTAAAGAGTGTACTTCTCCTAGGCAAAGTACAAAAAGCCTCAGTACATGGCAAATGTGCTGAAAACTTTCAAAGATGGTTTGAACAACATTATAAAGCCACTGTAATGAGATTTAATTTCAATAATCCTGGTTACCTATTTCATTTTAGCACTAATGGCTGTATGCAGGCAAATCCTCCTAAGATGTGCAGTAGATCTCTCTTGTACAGTTAGAGCAACCGACTCACCTTCTTGAAAAATCATATACGTGATAAAATGGGAAAGACTATGTTCTAGTTAGATATCAGCTGGCTGTCAGGCCTGTGCTATTTTGGGAGCAACACTTCCAATACTGTAAGTCAAGCTCAGATTTAGATTCTGTCAGGGATACAACTTTTGGTAACTTTATAAAGATTTAAGGTTTTCTGGCTGGTCTTAAAAATATGTTATTTTAAGGCTACTTGAATAAAGTTGTAGCAACTCCAAACACTAGCTGTTCTGTGAATAGAATATTAGAAGTGCCTTGGATGTCATTTGAATACACTTGAATGAGGTACTTAAGCATCTCTTTATTGCTAGTATGTACTTCAGTATGTGTGTATGTACTTTATCAAAGTAAAAACTGAATTACCAAGAATAAACTTCTGAGTCAAATTTTCAGAAGTAGCTTTCCATTTTATTGCTTGATTATTGCTAAGAGTCAAGGCATCAGTGAAATTCCAGCATCTTTGCAGTATTTCTGCCTAGACATTACTTAATAGAACAAATGTTTTCAATTAGCATATATATTTGATTACGGGGAGAAGGTTTGAATGATGGATAAAAGAAGATTTTTTTTTTCTGATAGTCTAGCTAGGGATCCAGGTATTTTTCACAGATCCTAGCTAGATCTATGAAAAAATACCAACATTTCCAAATAGCAGCCATGAGTCCAGAAACTGTTTCCAAATATATTTCTGGAGTTGACACATATCTTGTAACTCTGCTCCACAATGTCATCATCAGATCTGAGCAGTTTTGCAGAAGAGGTCTTATATTCCCCCCTGAGCTGGATATGTGCCTGAATGTACCCAAGGGGAGGATGCAGCAGGATGAAGTCTGCTTTCGGTAATACCAGCTGCCAGTAAACTCAAGAGGCAAATTAAAAATAGAATTAGTTAAGCAGTGCAGCCATACAGAATTTTCCTGGCAGAAAAGAAAGGGGATGCACTGGAGCTGCTGCATAAAATTGAAATTAACAAGGATTCGCTCTGCTGTGGTGATCTCAGCACAGCTTTTTAAGTCATCAGAAAGTGCTGCTTTCTACTAATGGCTTAGCTATAAAGTAACATTTTACTGAATTCAGTGGGGATAACAGAAATTCTAAAATTATCTATTTCTGTTCTTTTTGGTTTCAAAGTTCAGTAGTTTGGGTTGCACATTCAGAAAGCTAGGATACAGCAATGTGTTTTTGTTCGACCTCTCCCCTATAATCCATTTTTTATTTATATTTTAGTCCTTTTCAAGACTTGGTCCCTTGGTAATTTGTGGTTTAGGGAAAATTAGATAAGAAAGACTGATTCCTTCAGTCCTTTTTGGCTTATTGGGAATTAAGTTTTTGAAATTATTTTGAGATGCTGACTGAGGAGCATTCGCAGAACTGCTGAAGGAGTCAACCACAAAGAAAGAGGTGAAGCTATACATTTTCAGAGACAAAGTTAGTAGAAAGACACAAAATAGATTTGTATTTCAGAGCTTCCCATAATGGCAACAATAGCAGGTTATTCATGTGGAGTCAGTAAGATTCAGGAAAGCATACCTAAGGGAGACACAAAATATGATGACATTGCAGATTTGAAAAAAATGAAAAACAGTCACGTTCTTCCTTCAAAATGCCCTTCATTGCCATCAGCCTTGGCATGCAAGAATAAAAAGTAAAGAAGCAACCAACAAATAAACAAATGAACAAATAAAAAGTCTGGACCCTGTCACAGATTCTGGCATTGCTGCTGCCAGAGCCGGTGGCAGGAGCAGGGAGAGGAGGCAGGAGAAGTTTAGCAAGGAGCAGTGTCGTCCTTGCTGGGCGCTGCCCCTCACTCCCTTTAGGAGCTGCTGTTTAAGAGGGTCACGGTGCTCCCCACACAGTCCATTCCTGTGGAAGGCCTTAACAATTTATCCTGTCAAATGAACAGTTGCGAATGGCACACAAAAATAGGGGGAAGTAGGTTTCCTCATTGACTGTAGCCTCATGAGTCTACCCGGGCACAAAGGCTCAGGTCTTCTCCGTGGAGATCTGCTGATACCAGCAGGGACACAACAGAGATCATGAGCCAGGACAGTGCCTTGCAAGCGTTATTGAACAGTCAGTTTGATCTCACTGGGGGAGAGCCTCACAGATTGAAAACGTAAGCACCTGAGTACAAAGAACTGAAATGAGTTAGTCAGCAAAAGGGAAACCTCATTCCTCCCCCACTCGCTTTCATCCGAGGAGTCACCTTGCACATTGTAAGAGCTTCCCCTGCCTGACTGACAACTTGGCAGCCCTGACAAGAACAATTTGACTTTGCATGGAAGCTGGATCTGTGGCAAGCATATAGTTACAAAATAAATCACACTTTCCTTTCACTGAGTGCATGTTCTATTTATAGCACATTCTAGATTATGCAAGGATTCCCAGAACACTGCAAACTCTAGTTCAAAATTATATATGCATAGCGTGGAGTATATCGAGCAATGTTTAAAAATCCCATTGCTAGCAGAATAAGCACTTTGCAACTGTTTCTACTGAAGAGATAAATTTGGAAATATATCACAATGTAGTGAAGAATATTTACAAATCATTTTATTTTGTGTAATAAATCATTTTGATAAATAGTGTGTTTTGGAAAAGCAAAACAGGAATTGTGTATGAAACATGCAAATGAATGCTTTAGAATATGAGTCATTTAGAACATAAAAATATTGGAATGGTAAGTCTTTAATGTCAATATCATCTCCAAATACGATTGTGGCAAAATATAATTCCCTGCTATCCATTCAGGATCTTTCAGTGAAACTGATTTGTTTTGTGATACAAATATAACAAATTTCTTAGATTTTATTTTGAGAATGCCAAACAGCAAGATTGTTTCAACTGTGATTTAAAAATTACAGTAATACATAAGAAGTTCTGGAGCCTCAAGTAAAGCAATGCAGCAGAAGAGTAATCCAGTTTTAAAACCAAATCACAAATGTCACTGAATGTACCTATACTTTTTAATGTCAGTGTGTTTTCAAACATACCACATATATAAAACATTTCCTACCTTTTCCTCATCCGTGGAGAATTTTTATTTAGTAGTACACCTATACGTTTCATGTCACTGGTATTTTAATCTCCGGGGCAGTATTTTTCCATTAACAAACTACGGAAAAGGTGATGTGAGCGCCTCAGTTGTCTGTCCGATTATTCATCATTAATGGGCTGAGTTGCAATGTAAACCTGCATGCGTAACTTTAGAAAGAAGCCAGATTAGACAGTTTTAATTACCAAAGAGTCATTATTTGAACCGTCTTTTCATAACCTTTCATTTTTAAATCGAACCTCCATGCTCACATGTTGGCTTTAGCACATCATCCACTAGATACTGGAATAACTTACACAAGGTGTGAAGTAGTCTGTTTTTAGCTATCTGTTACAAAGTTAGCAATGTTACTATTCTTACTCTGCACAATGTGTAAGATGTATTCCCACACTAGGACAGTATTTAGTAAGGTCACAAGGATGCCCAGTCCTTATCAAACACATTCCCTGGAAACTTGGCAGGGGGGTTCATTTTACAAGAATTCAGGAGCAAGTCAATGGTATTGGTTTATTTAAATTTTTCAGTGCTTGTGCAGAAAACAAAATTTGTACTACTACCCAGTAAAACAGAATTTGTTGTCAGCAGAATTCAGTGTCTGACTTTGCTTTGTGTACATTGATTTGGAATCCATTAAATTCACTAACTACAGTAGGGTCATTTCATATTCACACTAGCACAAATGAAGAAGCAGGTTGTATTGCTGATATTTATTTGGTCTATTAAATCATTTCACAAGGAAGAATAAACAGCATGGAATAAACTGCATGGAAAGCCAAACGTTTTACATCCAGAAGATAACCTCAAGTCTGGAGGCAAATGCAGATAAATACATGCAAGAAGTGGCTGCAACTCTTTTCTGCATTGTTAAAGTATTTTATGTTATGCAGCTAAGACAGGAGAGAAGTGTAACTATAAAATAAAACAGAACCGTAAAGAAAGGAGGACTTGATCAGAGAGTTACATCTAATAATCTGTGGGAAAGACAGAAGTCCCCACCTTTTGTTGCTTGTAATTTTTCCACATTTTTCTCAAAATGGCTCTCCAGCATAAAGTCACTGTGTGTCGTGGCAATGTTGCCAGGTACAGTGAGGTAGAGATTGAACTCCAGCAACTGTTTACCATCTTTGCAGCTCTACATGCAATCTATGTAAGACTCTGATCTTCAGATTCTGCTACCACGGTAAACCAATCTGCCTATCCAGCTAAGATGTATTAAGTAAGAAAGGCCGAAGTTTATCTAGTGGAAAAAGGTGTGCTCTCCTGCACTCTTGAGGATCGGAGAATTGTAAGGAGAGGAAGCCTTATTTCAGGAAAGTCTTTTTAAAAACAAAACAAAAGCAAAACCAAATATTATTAAGAGGAAAAAAAAAGAAGAGCAGCAGCAGAGTTGGTTACTACCATCCCAAAAGGCTGAACATAGCCTCCAGGGATAACCATGATTGAGGGGATTCAGATCTGAGATCTGAGAAGTGTGTAAAAGTTATGAAACATAGAAAATATACTGAACTGCACACCCTGAAAATAGATATATTTGTGTATATACTTAGTATATATATGCATATATATACACATATATATGTATCTGTGTGCATGTGTGCGTATATATATACACACAATGTATAATACAAAAAGTTTACTTTGACATCATTATCTGGGTTTTTTTGACTATTTACTGCATGTTGAGACCTATGAAACCTTCTTTTCTTAGCTTCAGCACTGATAAACCCAGGAAGCATTAGCTAATCTATCAGAATCTGAAGCTGGATAATTTTCTGGTTTTAATAAACAGTAAAAAGACTAAAACCGAAATCCCAACCTATACTAAACTTCTGGAAATTAGGGACTGTGGGTCACCAGGAGTGCCCTTCTGCGCAGACACCAGCCAGCAGGCAGCCTGCCCGTTGCAGGGCCCGCAGCAGCGCTCAGGAGGAGCTGCCAGCCGCGGGTGCCACCCTGCACTGCACTGCGCTGCCCTCTCCTCTCCTCTCTTCTCCCCCACATGCGGCAATGGCAGCTTGCCTTTCGCAGCAGGTTCTAGCCAGAAGCCTGCATGGGGAACTCCGCTTCACAAGCACAGCAAAATCAGTTGGCTCAGCCTGTCCCTCGTGGTAAAACCTTCTACCAAAGACTCCCTTTGCCAGAGGCTGGCAGTCTTGCAGAGGACAGTGGCACTTAGGAAATTTACATTCCATCCTGCTCCATTTCTTGTTTGGTTTCGAATGAGTAATTACCCTGCCTGTGCCTCAATGCCTTGCCTGAAAATATTTGCAAGGTGCTCAAGGGTAAGAGTGCAAAGCCCTCAGAGGACTGCATCTGCTACGGAGGACTGGGAAAGTGGACAGATACAGACTTTTTTTGGAAGCAGAGCTTTCTGCTTCAACTATCAAAACCCCCAACTGCACCAGAGTTCAAGTGTGGGGGTCAGGAAAGGCTGTGATAGCTCAGAGCATTCAGACTCTGCTCTTGGGGAATGAACACGTCTAATGACACTTAAACAACCACTGGTGCCTGATAAACAATGCAGCATCTTGCCCTTGCGGCCTAAAAGCAGGGTTGTCACATGCAGGACCTTTGAGTAGTGCTGGGAAACAAGGAGATCTTAGAAGACATCACCAAGAGCAGTACAGTTTTGTGTTACATAATTGTCATTTCTACGCTAAGACACAGTTCGCTCAGATGGTTGTGTGCTCTGGCTTTACTCACGTGAGAGTCGCTCTGCTCTTCGTGCAGCTTTGCTCTTGGAGCTCACGGTTCAGTAACTTTCTATCTGCCTTGATTGTAAGTGGCAGTGTCAACGCTCAGACCAAAAATAAACCCTCCTGACTAATGACATGGATACTCCACAGGCTTAGAGTCATCTTTTTATAGCAACTCTTTGATTTTAGATACCAAACATCTGCTATTTTTGGCACAAAGACTGGGGGAAACTTTCCTGATCTGTAGCCTACATGACCAGATTTGCACACTGCTTAGGTTCTGTCACAGTGATGTGGCTTCTGTTAAAGATAGTGAAGTATGTTTATTCTAGTGGATATTTTTACTTACTAGAGGAATGGCTGACCTAGAAAAGGGAGACTATACTATCAGAGTAGATCTTTTTCACATTGTTTGCTGGGATATTAAGGACTTATCTCTTCAAGAGGTTCTAAAAGGTTTCATGGTTTGATGCTTAATGTAATTGAAGAGAAAAATTTTGAGTTGAATTATTAGTGAAATGTCACCAGAGATGGCTTGGATGTATTTCCCCACTTAAGGACCTGCAGAGATTTTTTTTTTCCTTGAAAAAAATATGGTACTATGGGTAGATGCCAAATTCACCCTCTGACAAATAGAATTTCACTTTTTATTCATAGAACAGACTGTACGTATCCTTATTCAAGCCTTTTTTTTAAGTCATAATTTACCTCTCACACAACGCTGCCAGCCACAAACAACACTAGAAGCTGTTGTGCATTGGTGTTACTTGCTATTTTGCCCCACATCAGCTCAGTACAACTGGATAGCAAAGCAGTAAAATTTTGGCAGCTCCACCTGATGTAGTCATTGCTGTCAGTGTTCTAGGGAATTACGTTTCTGATGTTTAACATTGTCAAGCTTCAAAGAAATCTGTATTGCTACTAAATATTTGATAGCTGAAAAACATTTGCCAGATTAGACTTGACTTATGGTAGTCAGTTCAGAATACAGAAAGATCACTATGGAAGAGAGGAGTTAGTTTGTTATCTGATCCTTGTACCTCCCAATTTCACCAGTTAGCTTTCTTAAATGAAAATAACCATTTTCATCATGATAATACCATTAGTAGCTGATTAAATATTAGTCTAGAAAAATCAAAACAGCCTTTGCCTTAGAAACCATAGTAGTTCAATGATATTATGCAGGACAGAAGTGGTGAGAAAGCACTGACATGCAGTAAAGTGAAATCCATGGCTGATGCTCAGGAAAACTAGGAATTCTGGTCTCCACCATCCAGTTTAATCCTTTTTCCCTTAGAGGCTCATGTACCCCTTGTAATCAATATAAGTTAATAGTAGAGCTAGGCTATGATCCTGCAAATTAAAAATTACTACTAGGGCACTATTGTGTCTAGTACAGTATTTGAAATACCAGTATTTAAAATATGTTTTAAAGTGACATTAACAAGCAGCCTGTGAATAAGATCCTGTTTCTTCTGTAAATAAACACAGTCCTAAATACCAGTGCATTAAGGCTGCTTAAGACTGAAAGTAGGATGATTCCCACTTGTCCTATTTCAGGAGACCTCAAGGAATACTTCCTAAGACTAATGAATGCAATTCATTTCACAATTACTCCGAAAGGATTGAAAATCTGACCAGATTAATTTCAAAGCCTGCGTACCAATTGCTACAGCTGAACAGAGAGCTTCATATACCTACTTATTTTAGCTGCTCCCTAATGTTATTATCTACTGGTCATTAAATCAAAATTCAGTCCCCTGGACTTGCCCTCTAAGATGCATTGTCTAATGAATTTATTTGTGGATGTTAATCCAACTAGTAAATTGTTCCTCTCCCCCTGTGCATAATCTCCCTCTCTTTCTGGTATTTGACCATTTCAAGCACTTAAAGAGAGTTGATAAACTCCCATGGAGAGCTTTCCTGTAAACACTGAAATGAGAAGAATAAAGATAAAGGATTGAAAAAAAACCCCATAATCTTCTTTCCCTTGCTGGATAAATGAGTGAAGAAAAGTGATGTATATAATAAATACGTACAATATATATGATATATATGATAAATACACCTGTGTGCGTGCCAAACCTCATGCTTTAGGAGATTTTAGCATTTTCTTTACCAGACCTCCACAGTCAGATATGCCTGCAGAGCAGCCCCACAGAAAACTGGGCCTCTGTACGTAACATGTTGCACTGTATCTGGCAGTAAGTGATTTGGTTTAGAAAACGACAAAAAACAGGCTATACTAAAAATAATAGTGAGTCGTAATGTACATTGTGAATGAGAATAGGTGTAACAATCAACTCTTGCAGCACAGGGGTGTGTGGGAGAAAATTCCCTCCTTTAACTTAGAAATTGAGCAGTGATTTGTAAACCTGATACTTGTTGGTAAAAATATTAAAATACTACTAAGTAGTAAAGTTTAAGTTACAATGCAGTCACAATGAGATAGAAGCTGCATTGTTATAAAGCAGATATTTTATTCTTTTTATAAAATATGAAAGTTAGAAGATTTTAACAGAAGAAAGCTTTTTTGCTGCACTTTTCTAGAGTAAGCCAGATCTTTGCTGAGTGACTAACAGGCTTGTCTGCAGCAACACCATTAAGCCAGGGTAAGGAAATACTGTGTGTTATCTATTTCCCCTATTTCCTGTGGCATACACTTCAAAAAAAGACATCAACCCACCTGCACAAAGATGCTTCCTTCAAACTGAGGGTGTCTCCCCATAAAATGGAAGATGGTCCAGATATCCTGCAGCAAGCTGTGACCAAAACCAAAATGAAGCAGTCACCAGCACATCCTACCAACAGTTCATTATGTAAGGAACACCCCAAAAACTACTTGCCATCTTTGGAATCAGAGTTGCTCACTCCTCTTCAGGGCCATGCTGGAGCCAGCTAGGATGTTTAGCAAATGAAACTTCACAGGATACTGAATTTCATTATGGAGCTCTTTTTAAGAAGGCACATAGTTACCCCAAAATACCTAACCAACTAAATTCATACTGTTAAGGTGCAGCATTTTCCTTTGTAAACAAGCCCTGGTTCAATGTACTACTCATCTTACTATAGGCTTATCAGCTTACATACTCACCCACTTTAAAGGATGATAGTTATAACCTGCTATGGAGAACTTTGTGATACGTTATAAATACCCAGGTTTGGGTATCCAGCTCTCCGATGTGCATTGCACTTGTGTGGACTTGGTGACCCCAATGAAATAAC
>JAVCKT010002475.1:1457-23052 GCA_032273925.1 Rhynchotus rufescens
TCACCGAATCCTGGGAGAAGCATCAAGTGTCCGCAGTGAAATCAGGGTGATTTTTGGATCACAGATTACTTAGTAATCACTTAGTAGTGATTGCTTAGAATCAGGGGCATATAGGTAAAATACTACTTCTGCAAAATTTACAAATCTATAGATAACATTTACAAACAGTGCAAGGTACTATTGTCCTCAGCTAAGCTTTTGCTTTTTTAAACGTTTTGCAGCTGAGGCATGGAAGTTTTGTAGACTGCAATAAAGCCTTTTCTGACATTGCCAGTGGGCTCTGGTCCATCAATCCCATCATATCTTTGAGAAGCCAAGAACAGCAAATTTAATGATGATGTGCTAGATGCAATTCTATTTTGTTTGCCTCCCACTTTTTAAAGAGAAGCGCACACTCATATTTGTGTTTCTCGTTAAACTGATGCACATAATTATTAGCAGTATTGCCTTTTTGAGGAGAGTGACATACTCCTGACTCCCATATTTCAATATGAGTTTTTGGCCTTACATCAGTTCATGAGCTCAGACCCTTGAACCACTGAAAATAATTCAGTAGTTTTTTAGAATATATTAGAAATGAATAACAAAGATGAAGAGTAATGGAATATGATGTGTGCTGATATTTATACTTGGCATTTGAAAGATATACTAATGTTAATCATGACAATAACCATATTATTGCCATCCTTCACTAGTAGCATTGTTATTATTATATCTATGAACTCAAGTCCCTATCATTTTTGCAGCAAATAACAAAGAAAATACTCCCTGCTCAGAGCACTTGCAATCCAAATCTCGTAAAGGACAGGGTCATGTGCCTCTTTACCCAAAGCCAGATGTTTGATTTCAAAGAGGGAATTAAAGTCTATTTTAGCTGAGGAATTTTTCTCATGCAGAAGGTCAGTATGGGAGAAAGCGCACAGGAAGTCTCCCTATTGGGGTTTGTACTAGTTAAGGGTGCAGAAGAGATACAGTAAATAACCCACTGTTTTCACAAGACAATAAATATTTTTAAAAGCATCTTTTGAGCTTTAAATATCTGCTCTCAGTATCTGGAAAAATGTGGGTTTTTTTTGGGTTTGTTTGTTTTTTTAGTTAATAGAATGAAATAATTTTAGTGGGGATTTTTGTGTTCTGAAAGCTGAAAGAAAAATCAAGAAAATCACTTTCCTCCTATTTTATTATGCATCATCACATCTTTATTTTGTCTTAGGATGCCAAAAGACCATTGAAAGTTCCTTTGGATTCTAAATATCCAGCTTTAGGTCACCTCCTTGACAGGCATCTCTCTCTTTTTCCTGATCAGATTTGCAAAAAAGAGTTATTGATTGTTTGTGTTTCTCTTATGGATTACCAAGCCAGTGATGCACAATTTTTTTTTTTTTTTCAAACCAGGATTTAAATATCTTCTTTCCCTCTCAGCACTATGTTTTTATGCTTTTAAGTGTCAGGACTGACTACCTGGAAGAACATCCAGTGCGATCTGAGACAGAGGTGAGTATAGGAGAAGATGTAGAAATACCAACAGTTTTCCTGGCATCAGAAGTGGAAATAGTGCTGATAAACTCTGCTGAGACGGAGTGTGGTTCTTCCCCAGAATAATGTAAAACTCCCTTTCCAAGGATGGAGGCTTCCTTCTAGCTGCACAGAGTCCTGCAAGGCCTCATGGCCCATGTGAGGTCTGAGGGCTGATACTGCATTTCCACTCCTCCATTACTTAATTCACAGATACTGAAATTGGTCTTGTTAGCATGCTGGAAAAGGCTCTGCATGCTGGAGCTTTCCTCTTTTGAAGCAGAAGTTCAAACACAGCAGATGCTTCAAATGACAGAAGTCCTTTGGTGGACAAAACCATGGCAAATACGTACGTGTCAAAATGCAGAATCAGAATACGACACAAATAGCCTCATGTTGAGCAATTCAGTGGGAGCTTTAACCTAGAAGTGCCTCTGGGCAAGTCTGAATAGTTGTTGGACTTGGTTTTGTTCTGACACATGGCTGGTGCAGTGGCTCTTAAAAGCAGTTTGTAATTTTTTGTGGGGAGGAGTATGAGCAAGGGAATGTAAAACCCATAGAGCCTTTGATTTTAATTACAGCGATGATTTAGGGTCGATCTCGGAACAGAACATTTTAAAAATAACACATTTGACAAGAGGCCAGTATTTTCTTAAAAAATAAGGAAAAGAAAAAAAAAAGAAAAGAAAAAAATCCAATTCAGTGATGAGATGTGTGAAGCTACTGGTGCTTCACTGTTTCATAAGATTTCCTCAGAGAAAAAGATTTGGGTGCAAACTTCTCCAGTCATAATTTTTTGGCACAAAGATTAAATTTCTTATTCTTTTTTTTTCCCTGTGACTCAAGGTTACCTCTACCATAAATTTTTATTACATGCTGTTTTTAATGATTTGGTTTGTTTGCTTGGTTTAAAAAGCCCGTGTTCTCTACTTCCTTTATACTTAGTAATCCCGTGCTTGTTGGAGATGACTCAGGCACCTCTTTCCAAAACAGCCTCCAAACCAATCTATTCCAGTCTTTGGACCTCTGGATCAGGTAGAAATGCGATGATTTCTTTTAACCCTTTCCTCACTCACTATTCATACATTAGAAGTGGGATGAGGGCTGTAATTTGCCCTGTCTTTATACAATAGGTTCCCTGAATGTAGGGCTTTTGATTTAAAATTCTCTTCTTCCTGCATGAGACTCTCTGTTCTTAATTGAACTGCCTCAGGAGCAGACAGCAATAAGTCAAACACAGAATAAGAGACATTACACAAACAGGAATATTTTCTACAGTTTGGAATATGTCTTAGTTTCTGCAAACATTTAGAGAAATCTCCAAAAAAAGTTCTTTTTTTTCAATGGTGACTAATAGTGACAAATAGGTTGTATATTTTGGCTGCATCATTCTGTGCTTCTAAGATCTGCTTTAAAATGGCAGGTTTTGTGTGGGTAAGTAGGAAATTATAATATGTCCAGTAGAACGCACAGTCCTCTGCTGTTCCCATCCATACCATGGCTTCATGTTGGACTGATTTTGGAGGGATAAGAACTGGAAAGAAGTTTGAGTCGAAAGAGGGTAGAGACAGTTTTTGCACAAGACAGGTTGCTGAGCAGGGGAAACCCCCCAACTTTTTTCCAGGCATGACCCATCGCCCGGGCTGTTTGCTTTTGAAAATGCCTGCTTTTAGAGTTGTAAGTGAAAAGCCCACTCTGAGAATGTCTTAGATGGGACTTTCTTCCCTTCAGCACTGCCAAGTCCAGTAATAAGGTGTAGTCTGCAGTCTCATCCGGTGCCAAACCCCGTCCTGGGGATGGAATCATGCTATCCCATCCCCAGAAAAAGGAAAATAGAGCTTCTCTGTCCTCAGATTGCACAACTGGGGCTCGGTCGGAGCAGCAAGGCCAGGCAGAGGTTCAGCGTGACCTCCGCCTGACTCATATTTTTTCCTGCTGTTACCAATAAGGACTTTTTCCTCATGAGTCACTTGAAGATAGTTTATGTTGTTCAGACAGAAACAAAGCACAGCCCAAAGATTTTCCTGAGGCACACTTCGCTGGTAAGATGGAGCAAAACACTGGGTACTGTCAGGGTTGTTCTATCTGCAAGGCGGCACAGCTGAGCTAATTACCTATTAGCGCTTTCGAGTGAGCATTTTTTACTGTAATATGTGAATGCTCCTTAATTTTTAAGACTTTTCTTTTTGTAAAACACATCATTGAAGTAAGAATTACTATTCCACTTTCTGGTTATTGATCTGAGGTTTGCAGAAACAACAAACCCTGAAAGAAAGTTGCCAATTCAGTTGTCAATCCGTACACGGGCACAGCAAATACTTGCAAAGTAGCTTTTCCTGCTGCAATTTTTCCTAAATAACATAAGCAAAAACATAGTTTTAGCATTGTGACCATGTATTTCACAAGCTCTGAAGTGCTTTGTTTTCTGCCTCTCCTGTGACTTAATTGCACTGGCAAATTTGGCTGGTGTGACTTGCTCACGGTCTGTGGCAGAAGCAGGGAATTCAGGTCTCTGGAAGGCCAGACTTGTTTTTTTAACTCCAAGGGATGAATATTTAAGATTTCTGGAAATCTTATGTCTGGAAATAGACGCTAAAGTGTCTATTATGCATATTGATTTTCAGAAGCTGGAGAAACCTTATCTTGATGACAGGAGTGATTTGTTTTGTCTGTAGCTGTGTAAAAGTTACTTCTGTCTAAATCAGCCTGTTCTGTTCTTCTATTATCTTTTGGCCTTGCTGACCAGTTTGAGCCAGTTTAAGCCAATTTAACTTTTGATGGATCATCTACAGTGTCCAAAGTAATTAAGTTCCCATAGGCTTCATTGGGAGGGGAGAAGAAAAAAGAAGCCTTAGCAATGCCCTCACTGAGGGGAAGACAGTATTTGAGCTTGACCTTGGCTAGACATCCTAAGTGTCACAGCAGGGGCAAAGACCGCCCTAATTGTGAGACAAGCTCCATGGACAGCAGTGAATGCAATCACAGGGCAGAATTTAGATGGAAATCAGACCTCATTTGTTGTCTCAGGGGTCTTCTTGTTGCCTTCATTTGCAGCGAGCTGCATGGTTTCACCCCTACATTCCTGACCAGATCAGTCTATTTCCCCTATGAGATCTTCTGCTCCGATGGCATCTCCATCTATTCCCCCTGACTGCTGTGACTGTGATATAACCTTTTTCAGGTTAAAAAGAATGGATTAAAATACTGGAGATCTGGGAGGAGATTTCAGAGAAATTAACTAACAACTGATACTGAGCGAGCAGATTAAATAACTTAATAGTTCTCAGGCCTTAAATTTCGTACATCTGTTGGAAGACATGTTGGTTTCTGGAGCACAGATGCATAGCCCTGCTCCCAGGAAAGACATGGAGGTGCTCGAGCATGTCCAAAGAAGGGCTATGAAACTGATGAAGGGGCTGGAGCAGAGACCTTACAAGGAGTGGCTCAGGAAGCTGGGGCTGTTTAGTCTGGAGAAGAGGAGGCTCCAGGGAGACCTTATCGCTCTCTACAACCACCTGAAAGGAGGTTGTAGTGAGGTGGAAGTCAATCTTTCTCCACAATAACTAGTGGCCTCAAGTTGCTCCAGGGGAGGTTCAGGTTGGATATTAGGAAATATTTTCTACATAGAAAGAGTGGTGAAGCACTGGAACAGGCTGCCCAGGGAAATGGTGGAGTCACTGTCCCTGGCAGTGTTCAAGAAACGTGTAGAAGAGGCGCTTAGAGACACAGTTTAGCAGGCCTGGTAGGATTGGGTTTAGGGTTGAACTCGATGATCTTGAATGTCTTTTCCAACTGTAATGATTCTATGATTCCTTGCATGCAAACTGGTCTGTCTTGAAAAAAAATGACCATTTGGGGCATCTGAAATAGCAGTTACTGTTTGACAGACAAAATAATACAAAGCGAAACGTTGGAACTTTGTTGATAACTGACCTTGTTTGGTCAAAACTCCTTTCCTAAGACTTCTAAGTGACTAATTAAATAAAAAATGCATTTATCTAAAGAAATAAATTCATAGAAAGTGTGCTAACAAATCCTGTTCTTAGCTACAGTATTCTAATTCTGCTATTATAAACCAGGAAGGTCAAATTCTATGTGCCCGATCTCAAAAAATCTGTTCCCTCAACCTGCAAATTCATGCTTACTGAATTGTGACATGGCTTTAACTGGCATAGCCCTTCATTATATACATTGCATTGCCTTGGATCAATCAATCTGAACATTACAAATATAATTGCAAAAAATATAAACAAAAGAGGCAGGAGAATTGATCAGTTCTGGATGACTGGGTCAGGGGGATTGGATGAACTTTTTCCAGAGTGCACTGCAACGCTTACTGGCACCTTTTATCCAGGGCTTTTATTCCACTAAGTATCTCCTTTTCCATTCCTCCCTGTGCTTTTCTCCACCACTAAAGTGAAAATGAGCAATTTTTCCACAGGGGACCTCAGATAATACTTAACTGAAAGGAGAAAAGTTAAAAAGAAGACTTTGTCTTCTATGTCTGTCTATGAAATACACAAATGGTTACAATAAAATATAATAATATGTAGTCAACCATGCATGTTAGGGTGGTTAGTTTTCCAAAATGATCGATAAATCTGTCTAGCTTCTCTGCAGGACATTGTTTTGAGCTGTATTTAGGAAGCACGACTTGTTGCAGTAATTGCAGTGATATAAAGAGCATGTGTTGCTGCTTGGGATGCAGGGCATCGTCTTTCTGCAGTGCAAAGCTATGTCTGAAAGATTTGGCAGTGAGTGTCAAGGCACACTATGCATGCCTAATTGTCTCCTTGAATGCAGTGTTCTGATATATGGATTTTTGAAAATCTAAGTTGTCTTCTAGTAATCTAATAACCACCTAAATGGTTATTTCACTAAAAATATATGAATCAGAACTCCAAATACTTCAGAAATTATAGGATAAATCCTGGAATATGTACACTTTTTTTTTTTAAAATCAATTTCTTATTTAGACTAAACTTATTGACTTTATTGAGTTTTGTTTAAATAGGCATTTCTGTGTATGTACATAGGATCCATTTCATTCACTATTGCAGCACAGCTGTAACTTGGCATTAATTGCCTAGCACAGGATATAAGCCAGCTGCAGCCACCAGCAAAATGTCTGAGCTGTTACGTGAAGTTTTATCCATGTTCTTTAATAGTCACAAAACTGAGCATGTATTTAACTCTTTTAGAATATTAATCCTTTAATATATGGTATGGAGGATCGTACTTCAGTTAATAGAAGCCCTCAGTGATGAAGACAGTGACACTTGTTTTATAGCCAGCTCCAGAAAGCAGCAGCTGTTTAAGACACATGGCAACCCCATCCAGCTGTTTAGGCCGGGGACTGAGAGACCCCAAATACGATCTAATTTAGATGCCAGGCTTGAATTACCTGTGTTTGAATTTATACAAGACTCACTGCTCTTGCAGAATCTTCCAAGTAATTTCTGAGGAAAAGGGATCATTTTTGTTAGTGCTATCTGAAAATTTTCAATTATTTTTTTCCAGAAATTTTGAATCGTTCTCTGAAAAAAAAGAAGATAAAATGCCACAAAGAGAAATATTTCTATCTGCAAGCTGTGCTTCACTGACTCCAGTCATTTTCTTTTTATAAGTAGGATTTTCCAATCAAACTGCATCTTCTGACAAGCTTCTTGTAGTGCCTCCCTGTGCTGAAAGAAGATGTAAATGATGCAGCCTAACTAGACATACTGACACATACAGGAGGTGAGAAACTGAGATTCAAGTTCTCCCAAGGCATAACCGCAATGTTTCCCAACCAAAATACACTTTTTTCTTTTTGAGGTAAAATTTTCTCCTATATCCATTTTCACCTAAAACTTTTTCAGTTGAAATTTGAGCAATTGTCTGTCTATCTATCTATCTAGCTATATACTATATATATTATATCTATCTATCTATCTATCTATCTATCTATCTATCTATCTATCTATGTATCTATGTATCTACCTACCTATCTATCCACCTATCTATCCACCTATCTACCTATCTATAACATGCCATAAGTGCCTCAATGCTACTTGGAGCCCTCACTCAGGTGACCTGGTCCATCCAGCGGCTCCCTGAAGTCCCTGCATGTTCTCCATGGGCCGGACTCTCTTACCTTGCGAGTGCTGCTGATAAGGTAACTGCCTGGCAGTGCTTTGCAGAAGTGATGTGGCTAATATTCTGCAAGTACACAAATGAGAGAATTTGCGGTTTTGACTCCCTTTCATCTGGGTCTTTAATGCCTATGAATTTATCTGTGATACCATTATAGTAAGTACTGGTCTGAACTTGTTAAATCAGCTCCAAGAAACACACCTGTGGTTTTCCATACAGCAGTATGTACTCTTCATAAAATATCATTGTGTTAATTCTTTTTCTTTGTGTAAGTGAAGCAATGCTGCCTTAAAGTAACTGTCCCACATTGCAAAGCTGCAAGTACTTAGCTCTTACTTAACTCTTAGGAATGTGCCTTTCTGATTTACATGAGGAAGAGAAAGGGATTTTTTTTTTTTCAAATATACCAATGCATGCTCTGCCTAAAAAGCATTCTGGTTTCCTAGCATTGCTCTAGTTTATATTATGCCAAAAATGAAATGAGGAGCACTACAAGAGTAGAGAATGAAACGTCTCAAAAACAGAAAAAAAAAAATCATTTACAGATAATTTACTTGCTTTTAATCTTAGTCAGTTTGTTTTTGAGGTACAGAATTAACTTTCAGGACCTAAATATAATATCATCTGATGTGTGAACATAAACGAAATTCAACAGGTGTGTATAAAGGACAGCTAAGGTATATCCTAATATGTGCTCAAGGTGCAAGAGGGAATAAGAGTTCAGAAGGATAAATGTGGACTAAAGCAGCGATCCTGAATGCATTCATCTCACGGTGCTTGAGGATGGGCCAAGCACAGCAGGTAGAAGAGGCAGGTTCCTTGGGGAAGGCGCAAAGGAGACTCCACCGGTAAAATTCCCACTGGACCCTATTTGTTTTTGTTGCCAGTAGTTATCACCCATCTGCAAAAGGCAAGAATAGAGAAGCTCTTTCTCTATTCTAAAAGCTTGAAGTACTTAACTTGCACTGGAAACAAAGCAAGACGAAAGGGCTGTTGTCCAGAGTGGCTGATAAAATGTCCAGGATCATTGTTATTTCTATTCTCATCCTTTGTGCAGCCACACAGCAGGGAAGGGGAAATGAAATTACAGGTAAGTGATGGAAAATCTGTCTGAGAACTATATTTTTTTATGTAGCTTCACTTAGTTTAGATATGAGATATCTCTTTATTGGAAATAACCATGGTGACATCTCTCTGGAAAGCTGGAAATCTCTCAAAACCAATTAAGAAAGGCTTATTGATAATTAAACAAACAAACAACAAAAAAAATGTAGTCCACTCAAAACACATTTGTCCCCATTTCTTAGCCCCAAGTCATTTCCTTTTTGTTAGAAGTAAATGAGTAGAATTCCTGCTTTATGTTTAGTAATGTCCAGATTTTTATGGAAAAGCTCTTAAGTGTTTTTAAGTTTTTTGGAAATTATGTTTTAATATTCCCAAGAAATTTCAGGAGATGCATAAAATGAAGTTGTGGATGATATGTTGTTTAACTTTTGTCTATGGTAAGGGTTGTAATAGGAAAAATCTAATTAAATGATTTAACCTACTAAATTAAGTGATATTTTTTTCTTAGTTTCTAGTTTAATTTATTTAGATGGGGGAAAAATGTGCTTTCTGGTAGAGTTTTTTTATTATTTGCTTGTCTCTTTAAATTAAGTGGTTTTGTACTCAATTAAAATATAAGACTACAAAAATAGTTTGACTCTCACTATCCTCAGATGAGAAAGGATTTTGCAGTTTCAAACTAACAGTGGCATTTCTGGCACTTGAGCAACTCTTGTGAGGTTTCCAGAACTGCAACTAAGTCTGTGGCATAAATACTTCCAATCTTTTATTATTGCTGACTCTTTTGGCTATGCTCTCAGGTACCAAAATATGGATTTGACCTTGAATTTTAAGAGTGCTATAGGAGGCCTTCCTTTCAGCATCTCCTATTACTTTAATTGTTTTTATTGTTTTTGTTGTTGTCTAGCATAATAAAATTTGTGTTTTTCCTGACAGTACTGAAAGATGGTGGTTTCTAAGATTAAAAACTTTAAGTTTTTAATTTTTCATTTTGAAATGACAAATCGAAAGCCTAACATAGCATCACTAATGCTAGGTGGTGACTTCTACTCTGCTATTGCCTCCAGCTGTACGTTGATAGAAAAACAACCAGTTTAATTCTGTTTGATAGTTCCCATGGGAGAAGTAATAAGAACCGAAAGGCAGTTTACTGAAGAGCCTAAACTGATTTAAGCAACGTTGCTCAGGAAGAAACTGCTCTCAGTAAATAACTGAACTCTGTGAGTGTCTAAAGCTCCCTTTAGACCAGATGGGAGTGATGAATGGCCGTAAGGTTGGTGGTGGTGCTGCACCTCATGCCGTCAGCCTTAGTCCTGTCTCTTTTAGAGAGAGGATCTTTTTACCACTGTAGCAATATATCAAATCTGCTCTTTTGGTTTTGGCAGCTTCATTCCATACCTAGTATCGTTGTTTAGGTTTGAAATATGATTTCATATCTGCTCTGACAGCTGTAGTTTCTAATTATAAAGTGGGTCTAATTCTATACCATTTTGCTGTCTATTTCATACCTGTATTCGCCTTGCACTTTGCTGTAAAGCCTCAGTCAGCTCAGTTGACCATGGAATTTTTTACGTTTTCAGTGTGATGTCAGTGTTACAGCTTCAACTCTGTGTTGAGACATGTATCTTTGATGTTCTCCTTGAGTTCCTGCATTGCTTTAGCTGTGGCATGATATGAGTTCTGGTGAAATGGAGTAATAATAATGACAAGGAATCAGGCTGCCCTTTCTTGTAGTCCCACCCCATCCTAACGTCATTTTATACTTTAATGCTCTAACTCCTTAATACTCTACTTTTCATTTCTTCTTTCCATAGAACAAAGACTGTCTTCTTCTACCTTCCTTGATCACCAGCGGGTGTTTGTGTATTTTCTTCTGATAAAGACTAGATTCCACATAATTCAGATATTGTTTCCACACTAGTCTGGGTATTTAGCCATTCAGGCCCAAAGCTGTGGCCCAGCCTCTCAACCCTTTCCCATCCAGCCACAGCTTTAACCCTAGGAGCACCTATTTTCCATCATTACCTTATTTCTTGGAAGCAATCAGGAACAGGAAGGACCCTGGTATGCTTTTGTGCACAATTCCAGGGCTAGCCTAGTTGGGATACGATGAAGCACTATTGTATTACGTATATACGCCTGATTAGGACCCAGAAACAAATCTTTGTTTGTTTGTTTTTTCACATCTAGAAGCATTTGCTATGGCAGATATTCTCAGAGCAGTCCTAACAAGTACCAAGGGAATGGTACAAGATGAATCGACAAGGGAATTTACAAGATGAAATGAAGCCTACCTGTTCCTTCTAAGTCACTTGCATTTTACCTGAAATGATAATCAAGTGAATTGGATAAAGTTTTAACTGTCAGGTTTCTCTCTTGCATCAGAGGTATGGTACAGGTTTGAGCCCCTTGGCTGAGAAAACCCATGTCCCTGCTTCCTGCTGCTAGGAGACAGCCATCTGTTTCCCTTGAATCTATTCCTGAGGGAAAAGCACAGCCCTGGTGTTTTTTTATGTCAGAAAAGCCTTTTAAGCTGCTGTCTCTGGACCCAGGTTCAGGGATCAGACACAGAGGTGCTCTCCCTGAGGCAGGGGAAGAAACAAAAGCAGGATTTCAAGATAGGCCCTTTTCAGGATATACTCTCAGCAGCAGCATGTGGTTCTCTGGGCCTTACTGGGAGGTCTCTAGCCCTCCCTGTGATGCTCCTGGAAAGGTGCAGCAAGTGCTGGCTACTCCCTAAGGGCTGAGGAACTGGGAACTAGGAGCTGAGGGAAAATGGTGGCAGGGAGGTCAGCCCACTAGCTGGGGCTGTCCTGTGGCACCCAATAAGGGACTGTAGGGCTGAACCAGGGGTTGAGATTGTCAGGCAAGGTTGTGGAGACCGGGCAGGACTAAGGCTAAGCTGGGATATCAGTCTGTCCCTTGGGTCACCAGGCACCTCGATAGGGCTGGACCAAGGCTGCTGGTCCAAGCTGGGGCTGGGTGGCCCCGTGGCCATGCAGGAGCAGGGCCATGGTGGGGCTGGAACAACTGACAGCCCCAGATGGGCTTAGATGGGGCCAGGACTGGGTGGGAGGAGGCCTGGGATGGGGGAACACAGAGAGTGAGGATCCATCTATTTCCCATCACAGCTTTTTGAACTGCTAAGCAGGGTTGTCTTTCAGGCTGCTCTTATTCAAACAGCTGCTAAGATTAAGGTTGGAGGAAGACCTTTTAGGTCACACAGCTGATCCAGCTTCATGACCCTGTTGTAGCCTATGATATTTGTCCTTGTACTACAAAACATATTTTCCTATTCAAAGCTTTTTATATTGGTCCTGTTCAAATTTGATAGACTTTTTAAGTTCTATTCCATCTCTTACCTTGAATGGGACACAGGGTGACTGGGCTCCTCCAGCTTGTAGGGTAACTCCTTGGGAGACGGACTTCTGTCAGTGACATGATTGTAGGGTGCTCACGGCTCATTCTTTGTTGTTTTTTGCTTTTTTTTTATGATTTTTTTTTGTTTGACTGCTCCTAGGCAAGTGCTTTCAGTTTTGTTACATGCTTTATTTAAGACTAGTTTGTGCTATGTTAAATCTGTCCTCATCATTGCTGGTTTCAGAGTTTAGAAATTGAGTCTCATTCTCAGACCTGCATAAAATTAGGTAGCTAATGAGCTATCACTGATTTCATTTAAAATGAAGTCAGTGAAGCACAGCAGCTCTCAGAGGACCTGGACTAACACTGCCTGTTACAAATGCAGACAGACAACTCAGGAGCTTCAAGAATAGCTTTTCTTTTGTGTGTCAGACACCTGAAAGTGCTCCCCAGTGATGTCTGACTACGCAGTGTTAGCCCACAGCAATGTCTGAAGGATATCTTCTTCCAAACATCTACTGTGACTCATCTGCTTATAACTCACTCATCCTGCCTTCCACTTACACTCAGTGAGGAAAGACAGGCACTTTGATGGCCTGGGCCTGTGCATCTGAAATAGTTGGATGACTCTGACTTGGAAGTACCTGTTCTCCTCCTTTATTTACAGAGACAGTTTCAGCAGCTGAACTTAAATGCAGAAAACTGTGTGGTAGATAGATAAAGTAGTGACGACTACATCTGTTGTCCCTAATTAAAAGTATTTTTTTTTCCCAGATTTTGTGTTTTCTACATTTCTGAATACCCTTCCTCTAGAATTTCTCAGTTCATGAGATCCATGAGCACATATCTGAAGTTTGGAGCATGTCTATTAATTTTCTTTGAATTATTAATTTATTAATTTATTTGAATTAAATTGCCTTTTTTTTTTCCTTTGTACCTGACGGCATTGAGAGGTATTTGAATTTTCTGCCAGTCTTCATCCTTTTATAACTGAAATCATGCATATGACAGACAGTCATGATTAATTTTTTTTTCCTATCTATTTGCAGAAGTAGCATTCTTCCTAACATCAGCTTTCTTGGAAATCATTCATTTGTATTGGTTCTAATGCTTCTAGTATAGCTGTTTTTTTTAACTAGACACTACAGAGACCTTATGCTATCTATGAAGAACTAGTGCCTATCACTTTCTTTTCTACATTTTTTTTTCTCCCAGAAAAAGGCCTATCTTTGCTAGGCTATCATCTGTGCAACTATAGTCTGACCAGGAATGTGTTTAAAATGGTTGCCTATCAGAAGTCCTATGAGAAAAACACTTCCTGTGGAGGATGGATTCCATGGATGATTTGTCCCCGGACATACTATAAAACACACTATCATGCTGTCCAAGTCCCTGAGACCCTAAATATCACAGATTGCTGTGAAGGATATGAACAAGTTGGACTCTACTGCGCTTTGGGTAAGTTTTAACCAGATTAATAGTTGAAATGAGTGCTTCTGCTGGAAGCTCAAATCACTTGAATTGAGACTGAGCTTTAATTCAGTTCTGAGTAATAGATAAAATCAGTGAGTCTGCATAAAAACTAAAATAAACCTCGTTCAAAATGTGAAGGTATAGACATGAAATACTAATGCTCCTGATTCACAGGATTCTGCCTGTTTGCTGTAGGAGAGAATGAAGAAGGCATTTATTTGTTCCCCGTTCGAGGGCTCAGGATTTGTCCTGGTTCGGTTCAATACACATGGCCAAGTGGAGTAACTCACCCTCAGCTGTGCCTGTGCTAGGTGAGGTTGCTTTTACAGTAAGAGCTTGATTTGGAGCAGGGTTACTTTCTAGACAGCTCACCCAGGTGAGCGTTGAGTTCAAACAACTCATGGCCTTGGACAAAATTTGTACCTTACACTTTCCTATCAAAACTATATCAGGGTTAGTTTTCTCAGGGCTTCCATGGTTACCCAGGGCTCTGTTTAAATGAACCCTTTAGCAGATCTCATTTAACTTTTGAGCTGTTGACAAGACTGCTTACTTGGGAAAAAGTAATAATTTTTTACTTGAGTTGGAACTTTTTTCCCCTTCTCCCCTCAGGACTATTTGTTGCCAACAATTCCTTATTTTTAGCACTTGAAGTACTTTAGTACTTGAAATACAAAGGTAGAAGTGATTCCCCAGATAAAATTTCTGAAATCCTCCAAGGACTCACCAATGAATTCCTATGACAAAGTACCTCTGGTAATTAGTTTGCTAGGGGAGGTACATTGATGTAAGCAAAGGTTTTTCCAGTAGACTTAAAAGGTGCACAAGTTTTGCATGAGTCTCTTTTGGCAAAAGAGAAATTTATTTTGCTTTAAGACATTTAAGAATATCTGTAATTAGATAAAAATCATACTTGAAAAAGATTATTCAGTCAAAAGGCTGTGTTAGATTGTCTGTATTTCTTTCAGAAGAAAATTTAATGAATATATGATATTATATATATAATATATATACTATCAGATTATCGTACAGCCTTCTTTTATGGACAAAAACATATGCTTTTAAGCTGAACAGGCATCCTGGATTAGCTGGGAAAGCACTGAATGGTGCTAGCACCCAGAAAAATTCTGTAGGACATATTTTTTTCTCATATTTTCAGTATGACATTGTGTTTTCTCCATTTCTCCCTTTCAAGTTATGGTCCTAAGAATTTTCATAGTATCAGCAATGTAAAATATCAAAAAGAATAGGTTCTATTGCAGCCCTGGCCCTGCCTTTGGGTCACTTGGCTCGAGTGACTCAAGTTTGTGGGAATGTCCCCCAAGCTGCTCCCTGCATCAGATCACATAACGTGATGTGAGCCGGTGTGAACCGTATGTCTTGTCAAGTGAGCTGTCATTCTTGACAGAATCTGTTCATCCATCTCTGAAGTTGCTTCAGTGCATTAGAAGATGAACCTCCAAACAACTTTTTCAAGTTATTTTCTGAGTAATTAGAATAAGGAGAATGTTGTTTTAGGAGGAAAAATTTTTAACAGGAAGACTGTAACACCGAAGTGCTTGTTCTATTTGGCAGGGAAAAAGAATAAAAGCGTAATTAGGCACACATCATAGCTCATTTATTGTTTCCTGCTATTGTTCTGTTTCTGTGTCTGTTGCTAAATGTCAGCCAGGGCAAAATTTGACCTGCAGGTTACAGTATTTCCAGACAGTCTTGTCAGACTGGCAGAAGACTCACTGTTGATATTGACAGGTGGAATTCTCCAGCAGGTCTAATTCAGGTTCAATAGTCACTTTAGTAAGATCTTTTTAATATATATTCATGTGTGCACATTTGTACTATAAATAAATTAATCAGATGGCAAGGCTGAGAAACAGGGGGAGAAAATTGCTTTTTGAATTCCACAGCACAAGAGAATATGTTGAAGAGCGACTAGCAAGTTATGGTTTTCTATTTGAATGGGAAACTCCATGCTTGATTACACATTTTTTTCCTAGTATAATCGCATGCATTTAAGAAGCATCTCTAGCAAACACAGAAGCTTAAGAGGTGTCTGAGTTTATTTCATCCAGTAGCAAAGGTCTACCGCAAAGCTTAGCTATGGAATTTCAAATTCAATTTGCCACATTGTTGATATGCACCCTGGATGGGTTTATCCATGAAATGCTGTGATCGTCCCGACTCTTTTCCTGTCAAACTTAATTTGGGAATAATTTAAGCCATCAAAGTATTCATATGGTTTCTAGGTGATTTCTCTGTTTAGATTATTCCGGTATCTTTGCTTTTCAGGGCATTAGTCATAGATTCTGTGAATAGTAATGCACTGTCTAGACACAGCCTTAAATAAATGATGAAAAGAGGAAACTGGAACGGCTGCAATCGCTGCACAGTGTGCTGTTGAACCACGGTTATTTTCTTCTTGACGTTATCCATGCTTCCATGCTGGCATTCTCTCCATTGTACTAGGAGCTGAAAGGTCAGCTTAACCTTTCACAATAACCTGTTTCTGGACTCTTCCCCACCTTTTCTTCTTGGAAGGAATCATTTACCCCTGCATGGGGTATGACAGGCCCTGCTTTTCTTATTACTGTACTGCTGAGGCAGAAATACATATGCCATTATTCAGATTACTCAAATGTTGGCCACTAGTTGTCTGTTGATCAATTAGGATAGTTTTATACACACACAGACACACAGAGGAAATACTTCAACTTTTTAAAATTAGGATTGCAAAGTCAAGTATCTAAAAGTTAAGACATGATAGGGTTAATTCTAAAGTTAGAATTAAATAAATGCAATTATTGTTCATTCTCTTTGTGCCTAAGCATGCATTTTTTTTTTAAATTAAATTACCTTTTCTCCTGCCTTGCCCCAAGGACCATGTCATGCTCAGAGTGGATAGAGACCCTTCTGATGAGTTTCCCAGCAGTGCATCACTCTGGCCTCTGCATTCACTCTGTGGCTGAGTGCTCTGCTAAGCCTTTCTCTGAACAGAGAATTATTTATCACGTCTTGAGGTAAATCCTGGGGTGATTCACAGACCGTAACTTATCTTCATGAAACCCATGTGAAGGTGGGAGGTACCCCGTTTTACCACCGAGGAACTGAGCTGCAGAGACTTTCAGATCAAATAATTGTGTGCGACCTCTCTGAAATATCTAGGATGTGCTCTTTCCTCTGGGCATTTAGTGCTGCCTTTAACAACTCTATGTGTTTGGAATCAGCATCTTCAACGGCGACTATGAGGAATCCCACATTTGCTAAGGCAACAGATCAGGCTCCTGGAGCCTGCAAAGCCCATGTGTCTGAGAGGGTGATATGAGTTTGTTTTAAGTGATTTTCTCAGCATCTTGCGGACATTCTTTCAGGCAGAGACAAGGTCCAGTTCTCCATTGCCTGAATCTGTAGTGTGGTTACTCGTCTTCTTGTGGGCTCATTTGCCACCCACATTCCATATCACTGCATAAGATAAAACAGGAGAGCTACAGGCAAGAAGCTCCTTAGTTACTGATCTACCACCTCTCTCCGTTTGATCTCCTTCCAGGGAACAAACGAGTGTGTTCTGGTGAATGATATGACTTTTCATAGGAAAGAGCATTAAGTATTTCGCCAGACACTGGACCAGCACATCCTGACGCTGCCCTGCATCCTGATTAAGCCCTGGATAGAGCCTAAGAATGGAGAATTTCCACTGGAGCCTTGAAATGGGATACTATAACCAAAACTACTGGAGAACCTTTATAATGGGCTTTTTTTTTCCCCCTATAATATCATAGAAACTTTTTTCTATAGTATTATAGATTTGCTTCCACCTTCTGATCCTTAGCTGTGCTGCATCCTTTGTGTCTTCCAGGTGAAAGGAGAGAGAGGAAAGGAGGTTACTGTGGAACAAATTGTATCCCCCAACACCACACACTGCAGCTGTACTATGGATAGGTTGTGACTGAGCTTCGAGTTGCTAGGCAGTGGATGCTGCTTTTCTACTTCTCTAATTTTATGCAAATAACAGAGGAGAAAAATCTGTGCTTTATCTGACTGGTGGAGGTGTTTGGCAGCTGCCCTCCCTGGTGCTTCCAGTGTTGCTTGGCAGATGGCTTAGCTCTGGGTGACTGTCCCCAAGATGATCGAAGTAGAGAAGCCTGAATTGAATTTCAGAGCGCATCTGGTGTGATGAGGCAGAAATGGGATGTGAATCCATCCCCGTTTCTGCTGATGTAAAAATGATGACCTTTAGGTTTTCGATAAATGGGTAGTGTGGCACTCAGCCAGGATTCAATGGTGTTTGCTGAGATTGCGTGTGATTTGTGACTCTTAGTTTCTTCGTTCAACATGCTAAAAAGAAAAATGATATACAGGGTTGGTTTTTTGTTTTGTTTTGTTTTGCTTTTGTTTTGTTTTGGCTTGTCAAAACAGACCTGAGTTTGTGATGCAAAGTGACCTTTAGGCAGCGGGGCAAACCCTGCAAGACCTATGGGAGTCAGCCTTGCATCAGGGCCAGGGGGACGGTCCTTATTCACTGTCAGAAGCTCTTGCGTGTCTAATTTGAATGATTCTCACAGTCTTGCTAAAGGGTGTGCTTGTTGACTGCATACACCCAAAATACACATACAGAGCATACCAAATATGATAGGACATACCAAATACGGTAGGAAATATTGAAAATAGTGTGGAAAAGGCACTCACCCATGTATTCTGGGTGCAGAGCTTCAAAACTGCATGTGCAAATAAAATGTCTTCTGCTGAGAAGTCTTATCTAAGCATCTCCACTGGTCTCCAACTTGTGGGTTCTGGCAGGTTTTCCAGACAAGCTATGGACCCCCATCACTAAAATAACATTGCTTTTCTTAATTGCTACCAATTCTATGTGACAAGTTTTCAGTGCTTAATTTTAAATTTCATCCTTGTGTTGTAAATTGAACTAGGGATTTGCAGCATTAAAAATGAGATCTCTTACAGAGTTTACTAAAAAGCTAAGGTGCTCTTTTTGTGGTAGGTTCCAGTCTACTGTGAATTAGCAGAGAGGGGGAACTGGAATGTGCATATGTCAGCACGTTACACAGTTTAGTTTAAATTTTGACTAATAAGGATCATTTGCCTGTTTGAAAAGGTTACTTTGCTGAGGTAAAAGTCATAGATTCAGTATTCCCTTCCATTTCTCAGAAACATTAGTTTTACTTTTATTCAGAGCCTTGGGATAACAGAGATTGAAAACTCATGGAAAATGGCATTTGTTGATAGACTTGTAATTTGCTCATTTTTTATAGACCTTTCATTTAAATTTATTGTAAGAAATGCGTTTCTCCATTATAACCTATTTCTACAGCAAGAATCATCTTCATTTTTCTCCTGACTGACTTAATTGCCCAATAAATGGATTGAGAGTTTACATGACCAAGGAGCTGTAGCCACAAAATGAATGGAAAAGAGAAGAGAAATTTTTGTGCCAGTTAGAAAGAAAAGAGTTGAGCTTGTAGCTATATTTGAGAGCGTGGGTGAAGATGGTGTTTGTGGAACTTAACTATATCTTTTTCTTTTCCTCTGGAAAAAAAGTAGGTGTTGGCATTGAGCCAGGACCACAGGTAACACCTGGTCTGGGAAACAGAAACCCAGCTGCCCTGGCTTTCCATAGGGTTGTCTGCCATGGGCTAGGGGTCTCATGGGGTGAAGGCTGATGCTGCTTGAATGCTGTCAAGTTAAAGAGAATGAGCTAAATTCTCCTCTCTGTCCTTGTGTGTAACCCATTTATCCGTAACTGGGAACAGCATTTATTTCAGTTCTCATGTAACACCTTTGATTATTGATGTTTGATTTTTTTTGCAGCAAAAGGTTAAAGAAAATCTCCTGAATTCTAGTGTAGATATTACTTGTTTGCTTTGATCGTTTTATTTTATTTGGATTAGTCATAGCTGACATTGGCTACATTTTCTCATTTTCTGAATTTTGCAATGTTACAATGTCTCCATATTTAGGAACTATATATATATATATATATATGCTTTTAAGACACAGACACACAGACACTTATGTAAAATTATAAGTTAAACATTTATGTAACAGAACTGTTATGAACAAGAGAAAATTCTCATGGCATTGACACTATTGAAATAATGGCCTCTGTTTTCTCCCCATGAAAACCTCAAAACAGACATACTTTTAAAACAAGGCGAAGGTGTTTGTTATAAATTCAGCACCACAGTTTTATGGAAAGAGTGTTCTATGTTTTTGCTCTCAGAAATGTTTTTGTTACTTAGCACTCAATAGATCCAGTGTATTTGCCTCAAGACCTGGTGTTTGTCCAACGGAGAATATGGAAACATCTGATTATCCTTGCACGTTTGATACTGAATGTCCAGGGCTTAAAAAGTGCTGCAGCTCATCCAAAGGAGAAGGCTGCGTGGATCCAGTGCCAGAGGGTATGCTGATAAATTCAAAACTGTGTCTAGTACAAAAATTATGCTTTGTTTTTGCTTATGAGAATGGGAGTGGGCAGAACAACTGTTGCCATAGCTCTTCATAAAACAAATATAGAAATCTGTTTTGGATTAGCTCCAGGATATTCAGCTTCAGTATTTGAACGTGTGAGTCCCAAACAGCAGGAGCTACAGGTCCAGTGGACCTTGCTCAAGTTCTTCTAGCTTGAGTTGCTCTCTGCAGCAGATGGGAAACATAGCACTATCTGATGGTTTGTGTGGACCCTTCAAAATTTCAAATTTAAACCTGGCTTAGTTTCTCAGGGCCTTCCTATAGTTCTGAACTGAGACCTCAGATCTCTGCTGATTTAGCTGTTTAATTTTGTTCGTTTCAGAAAGAATATTCTGGTACAATGTAACCGTGCTTGTTAAAATGGATTTTAGTGAATTAATCAGAGTGGATCCCCACCTTTTGAATCATTCACGCCTGTTACACTCCATGGTATGTACAGATAAAAATGTTTTTGTTTGTTGCTCATTGCATCAGCATCTCTTAATTACTCCTAATGGCTTTGCTTTGGAAAGGATCTCATAATCTTATGTGCTGGGCATAATCTTGCTATCTAGTTGCTCTCCTATTGGAGAGCAAAGCAATATAATTGCTTTTGTTTTGGCCCTAATATATTCCAAATGTCATCCTGCATCCTCAGGAATCTCAAGTAACTTTGATTTAACAGCTTCTTGAGTAGATATATCACATCGCTGACAAGAGGAATCTAAAGTTTTCATATTCTAAAATACATTTGTTATCCTGATTAAGTGACACCTGCTTCAACTCAGTTCAGTTCTAGGTCTGTGCCAATCAGGCTGGTTTGGGGTTTCAAGACCTGCTATGTGTGTTGTTTTCCAATAAGAAATTTTGAGATGAACTTTTCAAGAGACAAATCTGATCTATGGAACTGGGAACTCCATGCAAGGTGGATTATGCAAGGCTGGAAGTTTTCCTGTCAAAATCTAGGAATATGGCATGGGAATGTCTCTGGATCTGTTTCATTTTCATTCTTGCTGTAGGCAGGGGTGCTCCGTGAGACACCAGTGAATTCCTTCTTCTGCAGGGCCAAGGCTCTGCCTCTTGCCGGGACTAGCTGTGGCCATGGTAACTGTGCGTATAGCCGCATTACAGTGGCACAGTATGGATCTTAGTAGCCCAGCTACAACAGATAAGAAGAGTCTGGGGCTAACGGATGGTCTGTCTAGAGGAAGAACCAGGCTACAGGCTAACGTAGTGTTCAGACAGGGTGACCTTTTTAGTCCATGGAGTGGTGTTTAGGAACTGCATTGATGAACTAGGACGAAGACACCAAACCGTAAACTGGAAGGGTTTCCCAGTACATGTCACTATTTCCTTGGGAAAAAAAAAAAAAAGAGGGATAGGATGTCATCACTGAAAGGTAACCAAAAATTAGCAAAGGATATATATATATATGCAGGATATATATATATACATTTATCTATATTATAGCAAAGGATACTTCTCTCCCACAATACTCTAGATTTGTTGGGCAGGAGAACATAAATGATAGCAGTAACATGGGAATTTCGTATGGATTTTTTTTTCCTTCTGCCTCAATTCTTCC
>JAVCKT010002476.1:4268-27224 GCA_032273925.1 Rhynchotus rufescens
GAAACAAGTCAGGGAAAAAAAATCTGAGCTCTTTCAAAGCTGATTTTCCCCAAAGCTCCTTATCAAATGCTAAATACTTGTTTAAACAAAATAAGTGAATGGTTGGTATCAGTTCACCAATCCTTGTTGCTTATAAATTCTTTAAGTTTGTTGCTAGATCTTTCCAGTTAAGATGCAGTTGAATACAACAAACCAAATTCATCCCTGAAAAAATTTCAAGGTCTGTGGCAGGTGTGACCTAATGATCCAATAAATATCAGATTGCTGGGATTTCAGTCAGCCAATAGATAATTAAAAATATATTTTTTGCCTTGGCAGTTTCTTCCAGGCTTCTCTGGGTGCACATCAGCAAATCCTTCATTGCAGCTACACTCATAAAACCCAAGTGTGTTATGACATGACGCATCTGGGGAGCAGTCATCTTCTTCCCTGGTGCATTCATCATAATCTGTTGGGTATTTTTAAGCAATAGGTAAAGGAGAAAAGTTTATAATTGAAAAAATGATAGTTGTGAAACTTGAGCATGATGGTATCATCAAACATATCATTACACTTTGCCTGTGAAATTGCAAGACAACAGACACAGAGCCTAGAAGACTCTTGCATGTGGCTAACAAAAGTCCTTCAATGGCAACACGGTCACTTACAATGTTCAGCAGGTGCTCCACCAAACTGTAGGCACCCCACTCCTATGCCCCTAAACTGATCAGCCAAAGGAAGCACTTAGAAACCAGGGGATTCCTCAACAGTCTCCCATTCCACAGATGTGAAGAGAGGTTTAACAACACAACCCTGAGTAACATGCCCTAGGTGGCCCTGCCTGTTCAAGGCAGTTGGACTAGATGGTCTCCAGAGGTCCCTTCCAACTCTAATCATTCTGTGAATCTGTGAAATTAATGAAACGGTGTGAAAAGCAGGAGGTTCATATGACTGATCCAAGTTTGCCTCTATTTGCTTTCTTCATTTTTATCTGACCAAAATTTTCATTTTTGGAGAGAAAAATAGGCGTAACTTCCTTTTCTCTTCCCAAATCTAGTCATAACTGTGCAGATATGAACATACAGCCATAGGTGGGACTGAGAAAACAGTCCTAACATCCGGCTCTGCGGGGAATTTTCCATGAAACAAACTATATGTTTTAGTACAGGCAGGCACTGTACAAAATAGTCCTGATCTTACTGATTAAGTAGGTAGTGATGACAAAGCATCACCACTTGACCACTGCGTAATCATGCCTGTATATATCAGAGAATCTGATGTCATTTTGTCCATAATTTTGACAAGTTATAACACTAGTCTTCAGACAAACTTATGTTGAGGATATAGATTTGCAATTTTTTTTTCTAGGGATCACATCAATTTGTGGGACAGAATTCAGCAGCATTTAGTCAGGATATTAATGCTTCCTCTTACCATTTTAAATTACCTATAATGAAGATGAAATTAAGCAATGCTGGTCTTGGTAAATTGTGGACTTTCATCCGAGCTCCTAGCCCAAACGTGTGTGAAAAAAGAATCCTCTCATTGCAGAATTAATTGACTTGTTTCTTGTTTTGGTTTTTTTTTTTTTTTTATATCATGCAAATTTATCAGTGCAAAGCAGAGGGAAATGTATTTCAAAATGGTTTTATATAGGGCTAAACTGTCTATGTAAAATGACCTGTTTTCACTGGTAGTTTATAAAATTCTCCATTTGTAACCACAGTTTGTAATTTCTCCATATCTTCCTGTCTATAAATCCCCTAGCTATAAACCAAAACACCAGTTGGTTTTGTCCTTGTGGACCAGGGATACCATAGTTTTTTTTTTATCTTTAGATGGTCTCCGAAAAAAAAGAAAAAAAAAAAAAGTGGATTAGGTGAACTGGCAGAAGCAATAAAAGGAGAGATAATGGCTTTATGGCTTTTTCATCCACCAGTTTTACAGGTGCTTTCATCTAAAAAAAAAGCCAGGCTAATAATAGGCTTTAGCGTCTTTCCAGCTCTGAAGAACTGTGGTGATATGAGCTGCTCCTTACCATTTATGGAGAGACTGCTCTTGTCAGCTGTGAAATAGGAGCTGTGTTCAAAGGCATCATGAAAAGCTGTGATGAGGTAGTTGATATCCACATCTTCTGCAATCAGTACCTGGAAACTTATCACTGTGCTCCCATTAGTAATACCAGTTATCACCACTTTAATCAGACCAGCATCCATTTTCAGAAGGAGCTCAGGGGGCAGAGATTTATGTACCTGGTATAAAAAACAAAATATAGAGAAGATGGATAGATAGGAACAGTTGCATTTTAGGCTTTGTGTACTGCCCAGAAATGAATATTATGCATTACAACTTTGCTGCTTACTCTGGAGGGCAGCAACAGAAAAATGATTTTTTGCTTCTTAGCAACATTTCCTCTCAACAGCAGCTGAAGGACTTGATATTTGACCGTGAATATTAAACAAGAAAAATGATTAACCTCCCCTATCATTTGGCACAGGTACTCACAAAAGCTTCTGCTAACAAGAAGTCTGCAATAGGAGAAGGAGCAACAAAAGACAAGGACCAAGGGCAGTGGAGAGGCCTCCTGGCACTCCAGGCTATGTGTCTACCTGTGATATTCATTCAGGGAGCACAGGCATTTCTCACAGCTCAGAGCAGACCACCCTGGGGCTTTCTTTCTTTCACAACTGATTTCTCACCAGAGCTGAGCTGATGCACAAAATTCTTCTGCTTATCACTAACCATAAACCTGGCTCTTTCTAAATACTGAGACGAGGGAGAAGACAACAGAAAGGGGCTGTTTCATGCTATGAGCATTGCCACACAGCCCAACCTCTTGTTAGCCCTGGACTCTACTCCCTCCTCAGTTTGATTTCAGAAATCTTTCACTAAAGACTTCCCTGAAGAGAGCTGTACTATTTCTGTAAATTCTAGCTGCCATCCCAGCACACACACCACACTCATAGTCCTTCTGGAGAGCCCAAGAGCCAGGCTAGGAAATGACATGGACTATTTTGCTCTCAAAGAAGTAGTGCAGTGCTAAACCATAGCTGAGCTTAGGGCACTCTAGAGAGATTGATAAAATTACTATCCACAGCCAGTATGCAGAAGTCTTGGAATTTGCTAGTAGCCTACAAAAGAAAAGTCCACGTTTTTCAAAGGACACACTTGCCCACAGACACAAGCTTTTGTATTACTGTGGGCAGCAAGGTGGTCTGTTTTATACATGACTGGAAAAAAAAAATAAGCATAGCTCTGCTTTAGGCTTTGCACTAGCTATTTTGTTCAGCCTCACCACTCTTCTTCCCAGATGGAGACACCAACTCTCTCAAAGAGATTGAACAAGCTGGAGCTGAATATTAGTTTCTCTCCTTCCAATGGCTTTTCCCTCCGTGGCTGGGAGCATTCTGGAGGGCAGAGCACAGGATGCACACAGGAGATGCACACAGGAGCATCTCCTCCTCCCACAGGAGGGCAGTTCATGCAGCAACACATGATGCACATGCAAGACTCTGAGAGGAATTTCAACAGTTTAAATATTTTCTAAGCCGTTTCTCTTCATCTCCAGCCCCAGGTCCAGCTACGGGAATAACAAACACAGGCCAAAGGGCATCATCCCAGGCAAGATACAAGGCTAGTATCAGTTCATTTGGAAAGAGTATGTGGAGAAGATATTTTGCACAGAAATACTGACATCACTGTGAGAAAACTCCCCAAAAGAAGAAATTTTTAGACATCCACATGTGCTCCCCTCAGGCTATTTCTTTTAAGTGCCCAAAAAGGGTTCTTACAAGACTGCACTCCTTACCTGCACTTGCACTGCACTTGTATTTGCACGGCCTGCACTCGCCCTGCACTCCTTGCCTGTCTGGATGGCACAAGAAAAGCAGAGCACATGGAGAGGTTTTTATGCTCGACCTTGCAGACCAGATGCCATGTCACACAGCAGGGTAAGCACAAGTTGCGTGACACCATCTACCAGCAAGGTGAATTTGTCCACGAGAAGGGTATATTTTCTTCTCTCCCTTTCTCCGGGAGATGTTAACAGATCTTCTGTGCCTCTTAATGCCTTTCCTATAATAAGCTCCCCATCACATGTACATGTGTCTGGGAAGTCTTTTTCATTCTTCCATGTTTACGAAGTGGAACCACAGAAAATGTTGGACAAAATTTTCAAGCCTGAATGGCTGAAATGAAGCACCTTCCTCAGCAGGCAGTACTTGTGTTTTGTGCTTGTAATATTTTGAGCTACTGATATTACGATTGCAGTGAATGCCCAGCAAGAGGTGGTCTGCAGAAAGAGTTGCTCCTAGCAGGACAAGATAGACCAATCCCATGACATCCCTGTCATTCTTCCTGAACTATCAGAGCCTGGGATACACCTAACTTCCATGTACATTACAGCTGCTATCTTCAGTGAAGGACACAGACAGAAGGAGACAGAAAAAGGAGAGAAAAAGAAATAGGACAAAACCTTCCATATCCCCTCCCATCCCTGCCAGGCTCTCTGGGGATACCAAGAGAGGCAGACACAGAGCAGCAGAGCAAACCAGGCTGTAAGAGCCAAATGAGCAGCACTTGGCCAGTGATCGCACGTAGCTGCCTTGGCTAGGGGTGTCACACACCTTTTCTGACAGAAAAGCACCTTGCTCTGCTTTAGACCCTCTCTTTAGGATATATAACCCACTTTCCTCAGCTTTTCCCTGTCAGCCACACTATCTGCCCTGTCATCCAGTCCCACAGGTCTTGGATCTGCCTTCCTCTCCCTTTCTGCTGTTTCACAACCAGATACTGAAAAGTTGTGGGTCAGCCCGAGGTTTTCATTTTTTTTGTCCAAACTTCCAGGTATTAAATACACTTGCAACATCTTCTTAGTCCATCCCCACCCCCAGTATTCCCTTCTCCTTTTTTTTTATTTTTTTCCGAATATTTGGTTTTATTGATACCTCTTTCTACTTTATGTTTTGAATCTGGTTTATTTGTTCCTGTCTTTATTCATATTTTTGCTTACAAAGCATGACTCAAAGCTTCAAAAGTATAGTCAAAAGTACAGTGACATTATTTGTAGGTAACCACTAGATGACACTACAAAACCCTGTATTCAGAAGGCGATGTGATTTCACAACATGTACCACACCCTGAGTTATCAAAAGAATGGTTGATGGATTATGAAAGGCAAAAAAATGAGGAAAAGAAAGAGTGACTTATTAGAGTAAATCAATATATAGGATTTTTGAAGTTTTCTTACAAAAAAAAAAACCTTTTTGGAAATGTAATTTTATCTACAATTACTGCAGCATAAAAAAGAGAAAACTCACAAGGCTAAAAGAGGGAAAACATGTATGCCAAAAGAAGAGCCACAGGAAAGCACAGACAAAACTAACACTGACATCAAGAGGGAGTGTCGCCTGCTAAAGCAAGAAAAATTATGAGTGAGATATGGACTCAAAGTTAAGGGCCATATGGAAGCCACACTACAAATGCTGCAATGTCATGGGAAGGGCCAGCAGGTGTTTTGAGCAAGAGGACAGCACCAGGCTCGCGGAGCCAGGCTTCCCCCACGGCTGGCTGTGGCTTTCTGGAGCCACCAAGAGTAGATCCCAGGCCAGAGGCTCATCAGAGCCTCTGCAGGCCACCTACATATGCAAGCCTGCATGGCCAATACAGCAAGAAAATCACCAGCCTTCTGGAAACGAGTAAGTGAAAGGGACATTAATTTTATCAGAACATCCTGTTAGTCAGAAGATGAGCTGCAACAAGCCTCTTTTTCTGCTCACAGAGCCTATCTGCCCAGCACAAACAGTGGAAAGGTACTAGAGCACCCATCTGCCCAGCCACTATCACAGCCAACTTCATGGGTCCCTCAAGAGGGGGATAAACTCAGATTAACAAGAGGGATGAACTTCCACTGGAACCGTGAGACTGCCTTAATTCCTGTATCAACATCCATTCCACATTCAAATGGCTTTAATTACATTATTTTTAAGTGCATTCAGCTACATCAAATGCAGGCTATTGCAGCTCCAAATGAGGAGTCACCTTGTGGAGTGAGGCAATATCATTTATTAGTTTAACACTTTTTGTTAATCAATATTTAAGACACTAGAATCCTGAATGATCTCTCCCAGTCAGAAATTGAATGCACATCAGAGAATGCATTCTCATTCCAAACTCTTTTCTTCAGCAGTTAATTTTGTGAAGCACAAGCCTTTGCAGTCATGATGTTCTTGGCTGTTGCCAAAGAAAGGCTGAGCTAAACCCAAGGATAAAATATGCTCTCCCGCTTTGCAATATTGTATTTCAGGTGCAATGCGAGGAGTACAGCGAGACCAGCCTGCAAACTGAGAGTGCAAGTTGTCACATCAAGATTTTTACCTCGTGTTCACTCACACTGTATTCCAAGGACAGTATTTCTATTTGCTCTACTGCCAATTGAACCACTAGGCTTTTAAGTAGTGGAGCAGTGCTACACTAAAGAACATTATACACAGGAGGATTTAAACATTTTCTGAATTGTAGATGGTGACACCAAAGACATTTAACAAAAATCTTTGGCAACAGTTAACTGGATCAAGATATTGCTTTTAAAACCCACGAGACTTTCTCTCTCTACCTTAATGGAAACTACCTGTGGCCCTTATAACCTGAAAACAAAAATGTGTAGATCTTTTTATCTTCCTGAACATACTTTTCTTTGGTATTTGGAAATACAATACAAGCCCTATATATAGTGGCTCAGAGACAGATGAGAACAAGGCCATAACATGTCTAGCCAGCTGATTCACAAAATCTGTGAGCTGGAAAAAGGATTTACTTCCTTATTGTTCCAAGTGATTTTTCTTTTCTGTCTAAAACTCAAGAACTGTGTAACACCAAAACAAAACATACTTTAGTAGCTTTAACTATATAAAAATACTTTAGCTCCTCTATCTGATCATTTTACAAATTCTCCAAGCATATTTGTATCATAGATTTTCTGGATTATGGTATTGGACTGAATAACCTGTGAGAAAGAAGTATTTATTTTAACCCATTTTAATAACACACGATTGCCAAATAGCCTCAGGCAGAGGGTGATGTTGAATGAAAGTGAGGTCAATGGAGAATTGCTCCCCTTGCACTCTGCATGCTCCTGTCACTCTCATGTTGTGGCTGTTTTCATGATGTGACGGCCCAGGGCGGCAGCAGCCCTGAGAAAGCCACGCTCCACTAACACGTCCAGAAGGGTGCAAACGGGTAACACCCAGTGGGAAAGGTACTTCACATCCATGCAAGTGGTATGCACACCGAAAGAGATTATACGTTTTCCGTACAATTTTCTTTAATTCCTTGCTGGTATCTTTCATTTTTTGGTCTCTGCCTGAACACAAATTGCACTGCATTCCTCCCAGGAAGCTGTGTTTCAGGGACAGGCTGTGCACAGTGAGAGTCTGGGGAGAGCTCTGCTGCATTTGAAGAGTAAAATAATTGTCATCACAGTTATTATTCCTTCTAAAAGGTAGACAGCTAAGATGAAACAAGACAAGGCCATGAAGCAGCACACCACCACCCATATTTATCTAAGCACAGATGTGTGTGTGTTAAGTAAACTCCCAAAGATGCAGCAGGAACAAACTTCCAATAAATTTACCAGGAAATTAGAAAAGTAATACTGTCAATGAGAATTATGAGAGTGTTAAAGCAGGAGCTGATATTGCAGTGTGCTTTGATACCCTGTGCCCTAATTAGAAGTGATGGCAGAGGTGACTTAGCAAGAAACCACATTAGACTCCCTCTCTAGACATGGGCCTACAAAAAAGGATGATTATAAAAGTGTCAGCCTTAAGGTACTATGCAAAATGGTAATAACAGTCACGCAGTGCATTAATATACCTCCATGCTGGGCAAGGGTATTGCTAGGGCATTGCAAATATTCATTAACATTCACCACAACCCTGAAGGAAAAAAGAAAGGCAGTATAAATACATCTGGAAACAGAGGCTTTGGAGAACCCCCAGGTCCTTGCCCCACTCTAAAACTGCAGCACGTTGCGTGCACAGACTCACAGTGTCAGTGGGACTCAGGACGTGCACAGGCGTGTGAGGGGGCACATATGTGCCTATAGACCCTTCAATGGGAAAGAACATGCACATGATTTTATTGAGACCATCAATGTAGGCTGCATCCTTCTTATCCACTTACTTTGTCAACAAAGAGCTGTGCAAAGTTTTGATATTCCTTGCTGCTTGTATTGCCAAAGCCCAGAGAGTATTTCACATTTGTTAACCGCACCACTCCAGTAAGTTTCTGGACAGCTGCAAGGCAAGAAAATGACAATTTAAACACATGCTTCATGGACTACAAGCCACGGATGAGTGTGTGATAGTCACTGGCATGCCTGGCTACACGGCTCATTTCAAAACAACAGCAGGTCAGCCCCTTGAAATAAAGTCAGGGATGCTAGTGCCTAGGCACAAGCACCCAGCATTTTAGGCTACCTCTTCTGGCCTCTGGATGCTTTTCAAGATGGGCACAAATCTCATTTAGGTCTAATATCTGACATTTTAAATCTTGGATGCTGTGAGGCACCCAAAACATTACTTTATGGCTATGTTCAGGTGTCTGAATTCCTTTCCAGGTCTCAGCTTGTTATCCTGGCTCTGCAGACACTCCAGGCAGGAAAACTGGTCCCTGCAGTGGATAAATCATTCCAGCTAGGTCCTCTCTCCAACCTCAGGTGGAGGCTAGATAGCTGCACATCAGGCATACACATTTCAGATATCTACTATTAGGTGAGATTATTTATTTCAGAAATGAGAAATATTTCTTGATATTACTTATGGGGTTGTTACAAGAGCAATTGAAAGTGATCATGAAATGGAGGAGAGGGACCCTCACACGTGACTGAAACCAGTGGCATCATTTTAGTGTCCAGCCAAAGATGATTTATATCAACCAATACCTCAGCCATTGCCAGCCCATCATTTTTCACATTGCCTTCCAGCTGTTAATGGATGATCACCTTTAGTCTTAGCTATCCACCAAGACCTATGCTGGCTTCAGTTTTTCTAAAAAATAAAAGATGGTTCGCCACCAGAAACTTAAAGGACAGTATGATCTAGTCAAGGCACTCAGTTTTAGAAATTCTCTCAAATCCAGTCTTCACTTTCTGGCATACTGCCATGCTTTCCTCCATAAATATTTCTGACCTGATTGCAATAGTGTATAGGATAGCAGGTGAAAGCCCTGAGACTGTCAAGCTGCTGCACTGAGGTTTAGTCTTCCATATTAACTACTTTTACAGAAGCAGCAAGAGTGGAATGGCAGGGCTCTGCAAAGACTCTATGCACCACACTACATGAAAGCTATTTTGGGTCAAATTGGGGAGAATAATTGTTTGAACTGGCACAGGTTCTAGAAGAAGAGGAGCTGTCTTGAAGTAAAACTTTGCAGAGGAGAAGAGAAAGTCAGGTCTACTTAAAGCAAGCTACTGACAGCTTGTTTTATCCCAAAATGTTTCTGGATCCAGAAGAAACCACCAGTGGCCAGAAGAAAGGATTTGGCCTTGCCTTCTGCTGTGACTAAGGTTGAGCTCCAGATTAGAGATGTTGCCACAAGGAGGAGCTCTATATTACACTTCACATCTTTGTCCTTCAAATTACCTGCCTGGCTTCATGAAGTACCACCATGGTAGCTCCTCTTGTTGTTCCCCAAACATAGTCCCTTAGTAGACCTTTTCCCTAGCAAAAGCTAGGCAAATATACGTGGCTTAATATTTGATTCATCCATAAAATAAAGCAGGTGTATGTATTAATGTGTTTGTGGAGAATTCTTCAATTTGTTTCTCAGCTATAAGAAAATAGCTGATATCTAAAAGGAGCTACCTCAGCTTTTTATTAAATGAATGAATGTTTGTTCTTTTCATTTAGGGAAAACAAAACAAAAAAAAAACCAGCAACAAAAACACTTCTTCTATTTTTACTCTTTCCTATATCAAAAAGGGGGAAGACATGTAAAGAATCAGTAAATAGAGCTTTTCAGTTGAGGTCACTGTTTTATTTGGTCCAAAATGACTTTTTTCCTACGCTTGCCCAGCAAACTCCCAAATTATGTAGTTACTTAGCTCTTTTCCTAGATGTCACCAATGTTAAGCAGAAAGAAAAAATATTTAAAAAAAAAAAAAAAGATATATGAAAAGGATATGAAGAAAAGAGAACAAAACCAGAGATGTCTGCATGAGATGTCTACCCAGAGACTAGTAGGGTTAGAGAAATAGAAACTATAGCACTGGAAAAGAGGGTGAAGAAGCAGCAGAGATGGTCTCAGGAGGGTGGAAAAGGAGTATTTAGGGAGAAAGGAATTAAGAGAATCAGAAGGCTACTGGATAAAGGGAGACCCCAGGAACAGGAGATCCCAGGAGAGAGGAAGAGAAGAGAGAAATGGGAGTGTTTAGTTTGTAGCTGAGAGATGTAGAAAGCACAAGAGAAAAAAAATAAAGAAAAGCAGAAACACACTGAAACAGGTATCCCTTACCAACACAGTAAAGGAACAGAACATTTAGCACAGGACAGATAGTGACGTTCATATACTAACCACAGCTATAATTTAAAGATCAAAGCTGGCTCTAAGCCTGAACTATGATTCAGCAACAATCAACAGCAAGATTCTCTAAGTAGTTGCAATACATCCTCCCCAACTGAAATGGATAAAGGTCCCTCTATCAGCCTTCTTAATCTCAATTAAAGGTCTTCAAAAATGGCTCATATACGTCCCTGCATGTCTTGCCCCTCGGGTGATTTTCTTAGTTCTATCTAATCCTTGTTTAACCAAGGAAATACAAAGGCAGGTCATTTGCTTTCTCATGTCTCTGAGATATCTGTACAGATTGCTGCTATGGTACCTGGTGCCATAGCATGCAGCAGAAACCAAGATATGTGACAAAAGGACAAGTAACATATGATTTGATGAGGATGCTCTGAACACTGTACAATTTGCTTCATCTGTTTTGAGAAGAGGAAACGTATCATCGATAGAACTACTGTCGAATACCAAAAAGTCAGAATATTTTGACATGTTGATTTAGGGGGGAAAAAAAGTGTCAATTCCTGCAAGAAAGTATATTTTACAAAAACAAACTAATTTAGTTGCCTTAATTCCAGACCATTGATTACAAGAACCATGCATCTTTCTGGAATTTGAGTGAGTTTTGGCTTACCATGCTGCTGCATTACTGTGCATGCAGGCCCCTGGAGGGCACATACTCACTCTGGTCCATGTCTGGGCCTGGCTTTGGGCTGGACGCCTGAGAGAAGTCTGGCAAGGCTGGTGGCCCCCAGACGCCAAAATATTTCTCAGATGAAGAACTGTTCTTTCCCTCCATCTCTATGTGCCTTTTGAGAGCGGTATTGAAAGGGAGAACTCCAGCATCTCCTGTGACCAGCAGAGCCGTACTGGTGCCACCCTGAGACACTCCAAGAGCTTCATGTCTTGCTGTAATAGCAGAGGTCGTTTGATTTGATGGTACTGGCAATGGTGAACTGAGAGGCTTCGGGCCAGCCATGCCCATGGGTGCATCTGTGGGAGCAACGTCTTGTTGCAGTGCACCGGAGTAGGCCTCTGCCACCGAGCTTTGCTGTGACAGGCTCACAGCTGCCTGCTGCTCTGCGGTCACGGCCGGTCCCTCACTGGTGGAGGCCCCCATGGCCATGGAGCTGTTTTCTCTGACAAAACCAGTCGGTAACGACAAGCCATTTTTCCAAGTGGCTGCAGGAGCACTGGTGGGAGTAGGGCTGTGGTGAGCTTGCTCGTCGCTCAGGGGCAGTACAGCAGGGAGGTGGACAGTAGTGCTCGTCTTGGAGCCTGCGGCAGCTACAAGCTCCACCTCAGCGATGGCTGGGGAAGCAGAGCCGGCAGTGCTCACTTCAGGAGCCATCTCCGTGGTGCCTGTTACTTCGGGAGCCATCGTTTCAGTAAGGGGGTTGACAATTTCACCTGCAGCAAACACACACACATGAAGTGGAAACTGAGACCAGAAGAGAACATAAGCACAGGCCAGATCCCACCTGAGGAGAGGGCTGAGACCACCTCACCACATGTTATAGTGTTATATAAACAGGACTCAGATATTTTTCTGATGAATTGTAATTTTTACATTACTGAGTCTGCTTTGTGCCCACATGCAGAAAAATTGATTCCTGCAGCTCTTCTTCTGATCTGCATGCCATGGATCATTACAGAGAAGAGAAATTAGCCTCAGAGATACCATGAAGAGGAAACTGTGCCTCATGTTTCTCAGTAGCCAGTATTTAGGCTAAGCAGAGAGTAGCTCTGAGAAATTACATGCAAAGACATGTATGAGGGTCATCCATAGTAGACATAGATCATACATGGTTCTTCAGCCAGACTCTTCACTCTGTGCATGATACAAGTTTCTTGCTCTTTGTAGCATGATACTAATAGAATTAGAGGTAGAAACCATAGTTTATTCCCATCTTTTATGGCAAAATGAAAAACAGCTGTCTCGCTCACCTTCACATTTTCTTCCAGGTCGGGATGGATTTGTGTCCATGGTCGTCTTGCATCGACACATGTATGAACCCATCAAATTGATGCATTCTGCAAGTATGGAGCAGTCATTCTCAGACTGAGAAGCACATTCATCCCAGTCTGGAAGACCAAAACAAGAACATCCATCAAATGGCCTCCCTTCTGCTGCATTGTTAGAAATAATGACAAAGAAATCCTTTCCTGAATATTTAATTTACTTATGTGATCTTCTCTCATCATTTACCTGACAAACAAACTCTGAGTGATGTAAACACTGACTATGTTGTTACTAGGTCACAAAAAAAAATCAAGCTTTGTCCTTTCACTCTAAAGAATATTTCCTCCAGATAAAAAATTCTTAAGGATTTTTCTTTTTTTTTTTAAGAATTATACACTGATTTGAAGGGAGAAAATATCATAGGTTTGTGCATAGCAAAGTCTGCTAGATGCTAGAAAACAAAACTAGAGGAATAAGATAACAAGAGGTCAGAGAGGCAGATATATCAAAAGCATACATCATACAAAATTCTGGTTATAATATCTCCAAATACATCAAGTAATGATTAGTTCTGTTGCTACTAGCTGCATTATTAAATACAGTTTAAAGTCAAATCATTTTCTACTTCAAATGAAAGGTAAGTGAAAATAACTCCCCTCTAAAGAGATTGTGGTTCATCAGGGCATGAATATATTCTAATAATATTTCTAAGATCTAATTCCAATCACTCTGAATAGGTTCAAGTAAGACGTTCTCCCATCACAGAGCTGTAGACCAATTTTATGGCTGAGTATACTCAGTCCTGAAGGATTTTAATCTGGAGTTTTATAACAGCATTTACACTGTGCTTCAGCAAACATTGAAAGGGGGAGTTAATGCTTTATATGTGAATAATCTCAATGAATTCCACGTAACCACTCCCTGTGCACACTCACTTGTGCATATATATATATTCACAGCCTCAGGCATTAATCGACTGACAGCAGGAAGCCAGACTGAAAACTCTACATCTTGGCACACGTAATTCGGATCAGAGACCTCATAATCATTTTGCACAAAGCATTATTATAAGCACTTGTTCTGCAAACATACGGACATTAATTGCTGTATTTCTCAGAAAAATAAAATCCCCATTTAGAAATAGAAAGCACAGAGCATGTATCTGCATGCACATACATGCATTTACTTTTGCACTTGCACACAAGCTTCCCCTTTTACTTCCTTCAAGATAGTATTTCAATTCTTTTTCTTTTCTTCCTCATTAGATAATTTTCACAAGATAATTTCATGTGTCTGCAGCCAGCATGTACCTATCAAGTTACAGCCTAAGCCATTTAGAAGGAATGTCGAAGTATGCAAGATTGATTACAGCATCAGTAATGAAAATGTTTTCACAAATGCCTTGCTATGCTATAAGGCAATTGCAACTCCTAATGGTTTAAAACACCATTGCAGAGATGTTTCAGTGCTAACCGACAAATAATTTACATTCCCTGGCCCCATTGTTGCTGATGATTTCCTTTCCCATTATCTAACATGGCTTTTTAAGCAGTTTTCTCAATTTCTGCTGACCACATTCCACAACATGTCTGCCCAAAACTTACAATCTCTCCTCTGCACTCTTTGGCACTAATTTATATACATGTAGACACACACATCACCCTTTTGTTCTATAGTGTTTGCATCTCAAGGTGGGCTCTGTCCTTCATTTCTGCACTCTTGGCCTGCCACATTCAACAAGAACCTTCTCTGACCCCTACTTCTTCCAACAGTACTACATCCAAAAAAAAAAATTAAGTGTTCTTATGTTTGCCTTGATTGCCCATTATGTCTGTAGCAAGTTCACAGAGTGGGTACAAATCAGTGGAACTCCTGATCTAATCTTGTCTAATGATGTTTTCTGTACTTGCATGATTTTATGGGGTCCATGGAGGAGAAACCCAAAAGAAATCACCTTGAATTCATAGAGTCCTGGAGGAGTAGATAGCCAACATAGAATTCCTGAAAGGCATCACCTACGCTTGCCATATACTTGCTCTTCTCTAGGAGCTGGCTCCCAGCTACTACTAGAGACCTGATATAGTGCTAGGTGCATCTTGATCCTGGATCAGTACATGTCCTTTCCCTTTTCTCACTATGCCTCACACAACAGCCATTTTGGTGTCTATGTATTATGACAGAAAACTGAGATGCAAAGAGAACCACAATAGTGCCGTTCCTTCAGTTGTGCTATGTCATCTGACTTCTCATTCTTGCTCTTTTAGGGCTGAGTTCTCTGCTCTGTCACTGTCACTAAAACAAAAACATTGTCCTCAACAGCCAGGCTCTGCAGAGCATCTCAGAAGTGGCATTGCTCCCTCAAGACAAGAGGAGCTGGGCAAGTTTATGACCTAATAAACTCAGGACTTAGGCTGCCCTGCTTTCTGACCCCATCATAAAACCTTTCCTTCATGTACTGCTCTCATCAGTCTTACTTTCCACATGTCATTTTGAGAAACTCATGTCAAATGATGCTGGTCTGGCCAGAGCTAAGAAAAAGACTCGATTTTCTATCCATGAACAGGAGTGTTAGAGTTGGCTGTGCTCCTAGATAAGAGTGCTGCTACTGGAAGTCATCTGGCTTTCTGAATTTAAAATAGCACTCAAAAACTTTTGCCTCTTCCTTCCAAACCCTTCAGTCACAGGACACTCACAATCCTCTGCAGTCAGGAAGAGTATATCAGTTATGTTTTTAAGGTATTTTGGCACACATCAGCATCTTGCAATTCAGTATTTGCTAGCAGTGTGATATTCATAGGCTTCAGGTGCAATCTGTGTTTTCTGTCTTTTTCCTCTCCTGTTCTCTGTAAGCCTGGTATGCTCTGCAGCTCCAAAGAGAATTTTGTCTGATGGTAAATAAGCTTTTAAGCTTTTTAAGGGAACAATATACTGGGAGAGAAGAGTAATCCATTCTGTTGACTTTGGCAACTCTCTGAACTCTGGCTGGCTTTGTCTGCTGTGAAACCTGAAGCCAGAACTTAGCTCTTTGAAGATAAAATGGTGATTACTTAAGATCAAACAAAGGCCTAGTTTAACATAAATTCCATACATGCTTCTTTAGCCGTATTCAGTAAAAGGACACTAGGGAATTTCTGTGGCTGGATTTCTATTCTGAAGATGCTGGGTTTCTTTTCTTGAGTTCTGGCCCAAAGAAAACCATCCAGCCTTTAAGCACAAGTTGTCCAGAGGGCATGTGTATTTAAAGGCTACAAATAACCCACAGTATCATTAATTCAGTGCAAGATACGGCAAACTTCCGACAGTGTGGAAAGCTGGCCATCCACAAGGAGGGAGAGGAAAGTTAATAGGAAAAGTGAATGCTCCTCCTTGAACATACCAAAGTAGAGGGAAAGGGTGCCTGCATGCACCTAAGGATAGTCAAGTGCTCCTTCTTCTGAGCTTATAGATAAAATCTCACAGAGGTTTCTCATATCTTGGTTTTCTATCCAACAAATCACTGTAAGATCTGCATTGTACTGTGTTTCTCCACAACTTTCTTTTCATGAAGAAAGCTAATGACACCATGGGTGATCAAAATATGAACTCTGTTTTGCTTTTTAAAAATATACCTTCTACTACGGTGTTTTGTTGATCCACCAGAATCCTAGAACTGTTGTATAGGTAAGAAAGCATTGGGGCAAATGTAGAGGCATCGATGGAAAATTCAGCATCCTGTACAGTAATTCTGAGCCTCACAATGATACTTCCAGCTTGCAGAGATACAATCTGCATTTTCAGCTTCCCAGATTTGTACAAGGCAGAAATGCTGGGTGGAAATGAATTTCCAATCTGAACAAAGTGAGAGAAGCATCAAAAATTAGGAACACAATAACAGCAGCTTATTTTAAAATTGAACTGTGATGGCACTACTTTTAAAGATTTATACATGTGCAGTATTTAGTCGGAAAATGTGGTTAAAGGAGAAGTTTCAAAGTGTTTTGTAAAGCCCTTTTTTTCAGAGATTATACAAACACACAGAAGTAAGAGTCTCAGTGGTTGATGTTTGGCAGTCTCATTTGAAAATGGGACTCGTGTGACCACTCATCTTACTCCAAGCAGTCTCCAGGTAGGGTTTGGCATTTAGTACAGGCCAGTCTCAGTAGTCAATCTGCATGCGGCCACCATACCATGCAAAATGTGCAAGATCCACATCTTAGTGCAGAAAACTGGTTCTGGAAAGATTTGATTAACCATTTGAGGCATAGCTTTAGACACCAGTGACTATCTGAAACTCAACAGTCCAAGGCTAGCCTGCACCGAGTACAGTGACAAAGTAATCTCAGCGTGAGCAGCAAGAAAAATGGGCAGACAGCCTCCAGAAAATATACTTGAAACAGCTCACTTTAAAGGCAATATCACAATTACATCATGATTGATTAACATGCAGCTAATTCAGCTGAGCTAACATTCCGCTTATTGAACAAATGGTGTTACTCTGGGTATGAAAGGTACACAGTGCTGTCAATATTTGAGCTGTGCAGAAGTTGGCAGGTTTCACACTAAATCTCTGGGAAACCTCTCTTTCGCTAGAACTCTTTTTTTTCTACTTGCACCTCAAAGCCCACCTTTGAGCATAGCCATAAACCAATACAGCTTTGCTCCTATTCAGCCAGAGTTTGCTCAAAAAAAATCTATAAACAACCTGCTAAACTGATCTAAGTTCCTATCTGGGTGGGGAAGCAAGAAGAGAGGAAGAAAAAAAATGAGAAATGTCCAGCATGCTCCCAAACATGCAGTGAGGCCCAATAGGCACAGATAGGTGGCCCTCATTTTCCTACCTAACTTTATGATGCCAATTATGTTTACATCAGCCTCAGAATAGGTTCATTGACAATATCTATGCAACAAAAGTGGACAATTTGCAGCTATGGGAAAAGAAGCCATGCTAGAAGGCTCAACTACCACTTTTTTATGAGTAAATGCCTCTTCTGTACTGCCTTTTGAAAATGTAGCTTCATTGATGTTAGCAATTTTTTTTTAAGACGGCTTTATATTCACGTATATTTATAAGGTCTTTTGTATTTTGGGAAAGTTTAGTTTTGAATCTAGATCTGAGTTCCTCTGTCTGTGCCCTGTTCTCTACAACCAAACTGTAAGAGACCGTGGTGTCTGAAATGCCCTCTCTGCTTTGGGAAGCTGAACGTTGGTAACAGAGCTCATCACTCAGTTTTGTTTATGGCTGATTATACCTGAGCATTGATGATGCCTATATGTAGCTATAGAATGAACTGAGTTAGAAGAGAAAGGCTAAGCCAGTCTTTAAGCCTTTGCTTCAAGAAAAAAAAAAGATCTTTGAGAGCAGTCTAATATTTTTGAGAAGACAACACTGAAATGAATGCTAGCAAAATCATTTCAAAAATTCATTAAAAAGCCTCTAGTCAGTTTACTGCAAGTTTATTACCTATGTAAAGATCCAAAGGAATGAGTCCCTATTGCACATCTGATTTTTTTATTCCTTTACTCTTCTGTAAAGGAAAATTCCCACTGGCTCCATTGCTAACAAGATCAAGGGCTTGATCTGCTTAGTCAGATGGATTTTGTTTTAATTACAAAGATAGGTCACAGGAAATAATATGATGATTTTCAAGGGATATTTCAACTGATAATAGAAAATTATCTATTCAATAGATAATAGAAAATTATCTATTAAATTAAATAAATTCTCAATCCAAAAATATATATTACCCATGATACTTCAACATTACCTCTGTAAACAAGAGTCTTGAAAATTCTTGATATGTTGAACTGTTAGTGTCATAGAAATCTTCTGTTAAGTTGTAGTTCAGGATCCTCACGACGACACCGAATATCTTGGCCTCTAGAGGACACAATATTGAAATACAAGCTGACCAAGCAGAAGAGGAAAGGATTCATTAAAAACTGATATACTCAGAGCAAAATCTTCAAGGTATGGCCAACTGCTGACAGCCAGCAGTAATATGGTGTCAGCACCCCTGATTTTGGCATAACCTAAGATAAAATGTATAAATTTGGAATTGATATGCAACCATTTGTTTTAGATCCAAATATACACATAGTACAAGACTTGAGCATTGCCAGCAAAAGAAATACAGTGGCAGCAAAATTGCTGGTATTTAAAATAATATCTTCCTTTTGTATTTAAAAGAAGGTCCTCTCCTCTTTTCGGGGGAAGGGAGAGGGACCTGAGGGGCAAAATAATATTATATTAAAAAAAAAAAAAAAAGAAAGAAACTGAATCCAATTTGTTGCAATTAGTCTTCTATATACCAAGTACTTATAGCAGGTAGATGAAGATATTTAGGTGCCTAATTCTAACCAAATACATATCCTTGTGGGCCTGGCTCTACGTAACTATTGCATTTGATTTACATCCAAGGTTGAACATCTGTCAGCCCATCTTCAATCCAGCAGCCACAATATTTTTCCTCCCAGATGTAGGAACTGTGGGGAGTATGTGTACTTCTAAACTGAAGAGGGGAGAAAATGTGTGTACAGCTTCCTCTGGTGAGCATGGACAGATCCTGCACAGAGCACATCAGCTGAAAACTAGAGCTGACAAAACTATAACCAATTTAACCCAAACTATAACCAATATAACCAATTTAAGAGTCAGAGGCAGTTACTCATTGGACTTATCTTTGAAAAACTCCTTTTTTAAGGGCTCCAACTCCATACTCTGCAGCCAACCCTTTGTTTCCAGGAGCACTTAGACCTCCTACTTTCCCCCCATGAAGACAGGCAGTTCCTGCTGACCCAAATAGGAGTCATCTCTCATCTGATCAAAGGGAAGGTACTTATAGATAAACATAAATAGCAGCATTCCCATGCTGGCAGGTATTAAGTAGTTCACTGCCTGCTTTTCAATGAAAATGAAAAAAGATTTATTTTTGTGTGAAGGCTCAGAAAATAATTTAAGGATAATGAAAAAGGTAAGTTACATTTCATCAGCAGATTAGGGTCTAAGGCAGCTAACATCACTGGCTAGTTGAATGAAATTATGCTGCTATTCTGCAGGCTTTCTTATATATCCCTTGTCATTCACTTTAATCCCGGTCTCTCACAAACTGTTAATCAAAATCTAGCCTTCCTCTGAGCACATTCAGTAGCTCAGTGGAGCCCTGGCCAAAAAAACTGACTGAATTTTTCACTTGTGCAAGCAGTCAATCAGGAGAAAAAGATTCTCATAGCAGAAAGGATGGTGGTGGCAGCAGAAGGTAGTGCCACCCAAGCAAAAGTAAATTCTAGCTTAGCCTAATATCTGTAATTGTCTGAGTCAGCTCTAGCAGTGCTTCATCAGCTGAGGCCAAAGCACTGCTGCCTGGTAAGCCAGTCCAAAATGCTGGTGCAGAGGCAGATAAAGTGTCAAAGGAGGTAGGAAATGAAGTTCAGGGAGACCCAAAGGGATCACTGTTGAGCTGCAAGTGAGTGTAAAGACAGAATATTTTCAAGTGGCTATATACCTGTTTTAACATTTTGTTGAGAAATGCTTTTTTTTCCACATGTTTCATAGCTGATTTCTACTGAGTACATGACACCTGCCTCCAGCTCAGACAAATCCATTTTCATTTCTTCTGTCTTCAGGTTTTGTACAATCTCCTTGTCCTTGAGCACTCGGACTTGGAAAGTATGGTTCAGAGTGGAATTGATGTGCCAAGACATTTCAAAATTATTGCTGGCAACGCTGAAGATTCGGTGGTTTCTAATTGAAGGAGGATCTATCACAGTCCAAGGGAGAGTTATCAAAGAAAAAGCATTATTTCATCCTTAAAACAATGTGCTCTTCAAATATATTATAGATATGCATTTCTATGATCAATAGGGGAAATTTCTCTTTCAATTATGTCACAACAGATTCATCCCTCTCACAATAAGAGGTTCCTTCATCCATTAACCACTGGAGTGATTGAGTGTTCATTCTTTTTTTTTTCTTTTACTAATATAAATATTAGTGTTGAATCTCTTGTAATATTGATAATCTGACAGTGAACTCAAGCAATAAAAGAAAGTTGGAAATAGGCAACTTGTGTAATAAACATATGCTCAGACTTGTGACCCTCTTACCACTTTAATCATTAAATGTACACCTGTAGGTGGAGATTCAGTACCTTGATATATGCCTGGAAACACCCCCAACACCAATTTCTATAGAAGCCAGAGCCCAGCTTTTAGAGGCTGGGGGAATGAAGAGGGAAGGGGAGACAATTTTACTTATTTCGGCCTCTCTAGCCTAGTGCAATTATAGATTGGAAAAGAGAAGACTCTTTATAGATGGTTCCTCCTCAGAGGAGCAGGCATCCAGGCGTCTGTATTCAACGGAATTGAAATGATTTTGAGTAGGGCCTGTCTCTCTCCACTAAATACAGAGAGTCAAGATGCTGTCCACAGACCCACACCTCTCTTAAAGACAGCTGGAATCAGGTGAGACAAACATTAGGTGCAAAACTAAACTAGAGACCAAGTCATCCTACTACCGCTGCTTCAATTCTTTTCTACTAATAGCCTGAGAAAAAGGATTGTTTTCCTAAATTATTTTAATGGGATAGAATTTTTTCCAGGCCTTGTGCCAGATGGCCCAAAAGTCATACTGCCCTGTGCTGGGAAGATTCCAGTTTAATTCTTTTAGCTTCAAATTGGATCAGAAGCTATGGATAAAGAATGAAGATCAAGAACATCCAGCCTATCTCTGTGAACTAGGCAAAGAATTCCTTAAAACTATTTCCTCCCTAAAAAGGGAGATATTGTTAAAAGGATTGTGATAACCCTTGTCTGAAAGAACTGAAGTCACCTATACAAAGACAATTCTATCGGGATTTGAATTTGTTCTTATCATGGTCCCTCAGGCAGCTGTAATGCAAAGCAGGGAGAGCATCCAGTCACAACGGTTAGCTCCAGTGCAGGGTGGCTGTGGCCACCCACCTTGGCTGAACAATCCCCCATCAGCAGCTTTGTGGAGTCAAAGGCAAGAAGTCTACATCCTAGCAGCTATGGCCAGGACTTGGACGTGGTATTGGAGCATCCTCCTTCTAGGATCAAGCAGGGATCATCACTCAGCTGGGTCCAGAGGCAGGACTGTGGTATCCACCTTGTGCAGCTCTCACCAGAATCCTTCCGTGTGTTGGAGGCTTTGGATTACCCAGCACATGTCCTACAACAGGAGCTGCACTTGAACTGTTTGCCATGCAAAAGTGGCTCAAGAAGCCCATCACTGCCACCCCACTTCAAGGAGGTCGGCTTCCTCCAGTAACCACTGGGATAATCACTGGCCTTTTCTAGTGATCCATTCATAGCACCATAGCTCGAGATCCAGACCTCCCACTGCTGGATCCTCTTTCTTTCTGTAAGTGGATATTCACTCTAGAATTATTGTCAGCTTTTGTGAACATCTCCCTGCCACAGCATAACCATCTTAAGCAAAAAAAGGGATCAACAAGGTGCTGAACTAAATGCAAGACAATATTAATTCAAATCCAAGCTTACTCACAGCATCCAGCCTCAGCAGATTGGTTAGTCATGGTCAAGGGAACTGAATTACTTATTGACTGAGAGCTATTGCTAGTGTTAATGGTATCCAACGCTGTACTTGGAATAGATGTTACTATGCCTAAGGGAGAAACAATAAAGCATTCCTAATACAGTAAATCCAAAGCAATAACATCCACATTTTAAAGAGTTGAAAAGCAGCAACAAAAGTTATATAAATACAAATGAAAATACATGTATTATCACATAAGTATATAGATAATCCATTATTATAATATTTGAAGCTAAAGGATTGTAAAATTGTTTTGAATGGAAGCACCGAATCTGAAAATATTTATCTCGTAATCTGTAAGCTTGTTAACAGACCCACTGACGTCTGTAGATTATAAGTACATGCCTACATACTTTGCTGGACTTTGCAAAGAATCATTTCACCCAGTGCTCTGCTAAACTCCAGCTGCCTCCAAAAGAGAATTCAGCAACACTTTAGCAGCTCAAGGTGATACTACACAGCCAGCCTGAGTTCAGGCTGTAGTCCTGCAGTCAAAATGGAAAGGAGGCTTTTTGTGCACATTTTGTAATTAATCATATTTCCACAGGCCACTAGGGAGGTGTACTGACTTTGAATGATTTGCTCTGAGGAGAAGTCAAGGTCTGAAGCTAGAGAGATTTTAGCTAGATTTCAGCTGAGGGTGAGATATGGGAGACAGCCTGGAAATCTGAGGTAAATATACCACGTTTCAAAGAGAAATAGCTAACAGCTAGCTCCTCTGGCACCTCCTCCCAAAAGGATGATATGGGCCACCCTATATTCCAGTACTTGTCACCTCTCAGGCAGCTCCTGCCCTAGACCAAAGTCCCACAGAAATAGTCTCAGTATTTTCAAGGTGAGGCACACATTTCTTACCTTCCTGTCTTGTGTTCCTCTGTTGAGGACCGACATCGGCATGGTC
>JAVCKT010002477.1:7253-18676 GCA_032273925.1 Rhynchotus rufescens
ACAGAGCCTATTCCACTTCTAGGGAATTTAGCTGAAGGGAGAACCCATAGCAAAAGCACTTACTTTAGCAGAAAAAAGAAAAGCAGAAAAGAAGCAGTATATTTCAAAATTCATACTAGAGAGCATTGAATTCATTTGGAGTTAGTGGCCCAGATATGTCTGGAGCATCTGCATAATTTTAACAAATATTGTCATTGCTACTACAGGGACTGCTACTACAGGGACTACTACTACAAGGACAAATTTACTAGAAGAGGCAGAGATGTTTGGTCAAGTGGTCATAGTAATCCATGCTGCTGTCTGATTTCCCCACTGGAAGCCCAGAAAGACTGAGGAAGAGAGACTGCCTCCATGCCCTGCCAATGTGATGAAAACATCAGTGCTGAACAATAAACACATGGGCTCATTCAAGTTCTTCATATAATCTGGCTCATCCTTCATGTAGATGGTCACTGAAATAACCACATTCTGATGGGCTTACAAGGAGCTGCTCTGCAGAGCGATGCCGGAGTGAGGCAAAACAGGAAAAGTCGCCTGTTCTGGGTAATATCACTCAAATCAGCAGGAAAGCAGTGCACAACAGGTAGGAGCGAACAGCAAGTGCGAAACGTGAGAGCAGACAGATGTAAGCTCCATTAGCTCATTAAGGGTGGAGATGTAGCCCTGCTGGGAAATTATTGTCCACTTTATGCCTTGATATTGGAAAGAAATTAGCTAAAAGAGCCAAGGCAGTTTTAGCACTCAAGCTACTTAATTATGCCTTTTATAGTTGTCTTTGAAGCCATGGAGCGAAGGATGAATGAAACACTCTCTGAAGGTCCTTATTAGTCATTCCCTTCTCTGATGGTAATAATAATTACATTGTCCTACATCGGAGCGAATGTTCCCAGCATAGCCCTGCGCTCCTAGATAACACTTCCAGCAGGGCACACAGCGCTAATGATGTGGGTAATTAGCGCTCCTGCTGCAGGGTATGAGACCCGCAAATGTCAGGCGCAAACGTCCCCCCTGAGAGGAGCATCGCAGGCTCATCTCCGCAAGCTTAGGCTGGATGCGAAAATCCTGGGATTTAGGGAAAGCTCAGATCAAATTGTTTGACTCCTGCTGATCCATGTACGGACTCTAAGGGAATTTCCTTCCTCAATCCTGCCTGCCGGCAAAACGCTAGACAAGGCTCTTGTAAGACTTTAACCACTATAAACTCCATAATGATTCCTCAGTCCATCTTTGTGCGTAACATACTGCATAAGCCAGAACGCAATCCAATAACACTCGATTGCCTGACTCTATTAAACCTTAAAACCTGACCACTAATGGCCAAGGGAAAAAAAAATAAAATAAATAAAAAGCTTAAAAAGACAGTGGTTTCTCTGCAATGCTTTTATGCCACTGATGCTACCTCGGGGATTTGGCAAGGCAACCTGCACAGAAGCTGCCTCCGGGAGGAGAGCGCAGCCCCCACGTGCCTGGGCCAGCCCTGGCCAGTGCCAGGCTGTGCAGGACGTTCCCTGGCAGCGTCCAACACGGGCATGAATAATGAAGGACTCATTAATCATTTACAGGATTGCTGTTCTCATGGATTCATGAGGATTAAAGCCCCACACTGAAGCATCTCCCTTTCCATCCAACTTGCTTTTTGTGCTTGGCAAGGTCACATTGTACTCGGGAAGGTGCCCTTGGTGAGAGTATCCAAGGGAGTATCCCGGCCTTATTCTCAGTTCCACTTTGGCCTTGCCTCCAGAGTGACCTGCACTTTCCGAAGAATGTTGGGAATTTAAAGGGGGGAATCAAAATAAGCAAGGGTTGCGCTGAACTCCCTCTCCAAGCCCTTTCGCGCAGCTGGGAGCTGCCTGCCTGCATCCTGGCTGCAGCGGCCCAGCCTGGCCACAGGAGGGGAACGCTGCAGCACGCAGCAAATACACTCAGCGCCTGCAAAGATCCCATCCCAGAGCCCTGCACGGTGCTCACAGCACTGCACATGGGCCCGCTCTGCCCTCCCCACCATCCAGCCCACCGGCAGATCAACCCTGGCGCTGCTTTGAAGGCAGCCATGGAGAAAGGCCCCATCTTGTCCCATTGGGCCTACTCATAGGTGTGGGTTCTGCAAGGCCTGGAACAGGAGCAAACCCACACAGTGCTGGGGGGCTGTTTATACACACAGGGACAGGCAACCCTGCTCCATGAGGTCCCAGCACTGGGACGGAAGTGGAGTCAGCTTTCAAATATTTTTGCTTCACTTAAAACCGCTCTGTTTCTCCTGGGCCACGCATCTCAGCAGGGTGCAATCCCAAAATCCTCCTCAAGGGGCTGCCTTGCTCACATCGGGAAGCTGCCAAAGCTCTTCCCAGTCCCTGAAACTCGGCTCAGCTCCGCATGGCGCTCTCGTGTGGCTTGCAGGAGCTGCCCTCGCACCCGGCGCACAGGGGCAGCAGGAGGACCCCCTGCCCTGGGCGAGATCTCTCAGAGCCCCGGCCACAGCAAAGCAGCTGCCAAGTTACCCCCAAAAACTCACACTCTGCATGCTCAAAAACTCCACAGATGTCATGAAAAGAATTCAAAGAATCAAGGTTGGGCATCTTGCCAGTGCTTCCAGCAAACAAGTCGCTTGCTCCTGGCAGCTTAACAAATCTCCACTTTAGCTGCTGCCCTTGTTGTGAGGGATCCTTGAGATCCGAGCATGGTGATAGCCAACCTGTAAAGATCCAAGTAATTTAATCACGTATAAATGATGTGAATGAGTGCAGACAGCTCTCCTCTATTATTCAAAGCAAGAGAACTGTGCGTAATCAGATCAGCGGTGTGTGTCATACATAGCATGAGACTATTAGCGAGTTGTTTCAGGTGCCCAAACACACAGTGAAGTCAATCATGCCACCTAGATCCAGCTGTGCTTGTGAAAATGCACTCAGGACTGGGGAGGGGGGAGTGCATTGCAATTTCATGCTCCTGGAGCACTTATCCAGCTTGGAATTTCTTCCTTAGAATCTAAAGAAATTGTGCCTGCTGCTGTAAATGAAGATGCTCATTTTTTTTGGTTGGTGTTAAGACTCTTGGTTTCCCTCTGTAGCCCCCCCCATCTATAGCTGAAGGCCTTCTTTGAGCTTAGGCATGTTGTGTCTGCTGTTTCTTACTGCATGGCTATGTGCACATATCTTTCAGTAGCCTAAATGTTTGGAAACCGCTGCTTCTAGGCAGACACTGGGCTGGATCCAAAACTTGCTGAAATCAATAGGTCTCCCACTGGGGGTTTTATCAGGCCTATCGCTAATTCTCTAATGAAGTTAGCCATTTATCTTTATTAGATGGACTCTTCAATGAATTGATTTAGTCTAGAAGCCTTCTCCTCCATGACAAATTTTCAGAAGCCCATGCACTTCTGCCACGGCGAGGAGCCCAGCCGGCCTCTGCCAGCAGCGTGCTCTGCTTCCCAAGGAGCTAATCAGCCAGCCCATCTCCTGGCAATCAATAAGCATTTATTCTAATTGAAACCAACATTGACTGGATACCAACCAGGAATGTGAAACGCTCTATAAATAATGTGCATGAGCTGGAGCCCGGGAGCAGGCGCGGGAGCGAGTGTCAATAGCGGTGCTAACTGGGGGGACATGCCACCCAGCGCTTTGTCACTCTCCCAATGCCCTATTTACAGTGCTCACCAGGGAGCCCTCTGTCTCACTTTGATGATGAATTAATTTCCTCTGACGGATAAACCTCTCAGTCCTCCATTGCAACACCTTGCAGAATGCATTGCCTAACGAGAACTGCTCATTAACATATAAATCATGATGTATTTCTTTTTGGCACCACAGGCAACACAATGGGCCAAGCTCTCCTCTCTCGTCTGGCTTTTCCCTGGAGGAAGAACTTTCATTGATTGCTAAATGGAAGGTGGAAGAGTGAAATCATTTAATTGTGTGACTCCTCTGATGTGTTACTGCTTAGACTCTAAGTAAGCATATGTCTTTCCTAGTGTGTTTGCCATCTCCGTAGCTCATTGCAGAATGAGGTATGATTTTCCTCTAATATAGGCACTTACATTAGTACTTGTTCAAGAATAAATGTTAGGGTTTGCTGAACACCTTACCTGCAACAGGAGTAAAGCCTAAAGGAATGCTTAAGCCCCAAGAGAGGGAACTGTTGTATTTGTACAATATTTTGCAGACAGATCTCTTTTCTCTCTCTGCCACAGGGGATATCCTGTATCCCCTGTATGGATATAAGCTGTATGGATAGAAGGCAGCTTCAAATTAGGAAGTGAGTAGCCACCGTTAGCACTGCTCTGCACTGAAGTTAATAAACCCTTTTCACACACTGCCTGGGAAGCACCAGCAAAAATACCCTCAGGCCTTTAGTATTTTATACCTAGCTCTGCTACAGACCCAAGGGATGATGATAGGCAGCTGACAAGCTCTGTGTAGCCTGTTTTTCTACCTGATGGCGCAGATAGCATTATCTGAAGCAGCAAGTTTTCAGTTCTTAGCATTTCATTCATTATGACAATTAAAGCAAGTGCATCAAACACACTGCATTTCTCTAAGCTCGGGCAATGTAGCAACTCATTTTGGATTATAGATTTTCAAGTTTGTGTGTCACAGCCTGATGGCAATGTGGCATCCATGTCTGCAGAGTGTAGGTTGGAAAGCAAGCATGGGAAGCAAGGGAGCAGCACATAGTCCATTGAATCAGTTGGGATTTATCACAGAGGGACACACACATTAGATTTGCACATCTCCCATTCGCCGGTATGTCTGGTTGGCAAATGAAACTTCCATAGAGTGCAGTTCACATGGCAGCAGAACAGTCTTTGGGGAAAAAGATGTGGTTTCTTCCCACAGCACCTCAACCCCGGCAGCTTTGCAGATAGCCTGGGGTCATTATTTTTCCATTGTTGTGCGTATCCTTCTTGCTGCGATCTCCATGGTGTCACAGAAGATGCAGGGAGAAGGCCCTCACATATCTGAAATATCCACCTAGGAACACTGAATCAATAACTCCAAGGGCCAAGACAAGAAGCAGATGGGCCAAGACAAGGGCAGACACAGAGCAGCCGTTCTCACCACTTGCTTCCAGACCGCTACATGCCGCCGGCTCCATTAAGCCGGCCCAGCCTCTCCTCCTTGGAGCCCTGGAGGCTAGAGCTCCATCCCAGGCTTTTCTGTCTCCTCCCAGCCCCAGGTCCCACTCCTTGACGTGGTTCCTTCCACACCACGCTACTCGTCCTCCTCTTTTTGAGGAAAAATGCAGTTAAATCAGCACAGATACTGTCTTACTTTCTTCTCCCACCCTTTCCAGTCAACTTTCTAATTTTCCCATAAAAGTCCTACGAAGACGAAACTCATTGTTTTTGCCAGTTTAAACAGGAATCATAACAACTCTTTCATCTTTGCAAATTTGCCTTTTTGCTGGCGCTACCTTCTGTCAACGCTAGGCAGCAGCTTTCATTGCCTGCCTTTAAACCAAACTCTAAACACAACCTCATGAGCAAGACATGCATGAGCCAGATAACTCTCACATAAACCTCCAGTTTACGGTACATTTGGTATGTTACAAAGCATTTAAATCAAGATACATTTTTTCCTTGTTTTGTGTTTACATTAGTGAGATTGGTATCATTTTAATTAAATCAGCTTAAAAGCAGGCATTCTTTTCCTTGCAGAGACAACAGTGAGCATGGAGCCGGCATCGCTCCATCCCGCTCTGCCAAGGTGGGGCTCATCCCGCCAGGCAAAAAGGCAAGACCACAGCAGCACCGCTCGAGGTACCACCTCTGCCAGCTCTGCCTGCGGCCTCGAAAGCCTGGGAAATTCCAACAAGTGTTTTTGGAAGCTGTCCTAAAAATTGTCCTTTTTAACATGAAAAAAATATGTTAAAAATTTTATGTTGTAGCTGAAATGAAATCTGACTCCCTAACTTTGAGCTGGGCTATAAAATATGACTGGCTCTTTTGCTGAGGACCGAAATGCCAGCATGTAAGGGGAGTTCTCCCTAAACCCTGATTCCTTTTTGCAATATAGAAAAACTGAAGCTTCCCTGACTTACACAGAATGCTATGTTCAGTTTTGCACCTTTTTCGAAGATGCTCATTTGTCAGCCCAATCTTAGCTGGTTCCTGGGCATTGCTTTGCTGCAGTCCTGGCACACTCTGGCTCCTCTAGTCCACCTTTTATTCACTTTTTCTTAGAAAATAATGGCTGGACGTGGAGCTGGGCTGGCTCACACTTCGGGATCTCTCTTCCATAGCTTTTGGCTGTTGGCTTCACATTGACAGAATTGCAGGTTCTTTTCTGCTTGCTCACATGAGGAGAAAAGTTAATCTCCAGTATAAGGCCGGGTAATCCACTTGATTTACACTTGCCATGCTCTTTGCCCATTAAAATTTACCATAAATAAAACAGGCACAAAATGTGAGTACCCTGAAAGGAAATTAAACCCATCATGTGTATCCTTGGATGTGCCAGCTCTTCAGGGAAGCGCAGAGCCCTCTGGACACGGGACCAGATTCCCAAGGGAGTGTCACAGGAGCACACCTGGGCACAAGGCTGAGATGTCCTGTGGGACAAGGTGAGGGGCATAAACCTGTGGCAGCTTCCTCTCCTGCTGCGGGAAGAGAGATTTTTCCTACCCGTAACCAGGCCATCCACGAACACCAAAAAGATCCACGTAGCGCCTTGCAGTTTGGTCATGCAGAATATTTAGCACTTGTATCATCCTGGCCTTCTTGATGGTGCATTCAAAATACAAATGAATCTGTTTCTGAATCAGCAGGTGTCTGAACAGTGTAAGCCGTAGTTACCCGGCAGTAAAGCACATCTAATGGGTGTTTCACCTGGTGTGCTCACCCAGCATCATCTCATCCCTGCGTGCTGGCACTGATGCTTAACTGACTATGCAGTAAGTTAGTTTAGGAAACTACACTGGCAGAAATCAAACCTGATTAAAAAAGAAAAAAAAAAAAGATTGTTTTCTGCCAGTTTAGCTCCTTGGACTGACTCATTCAAGGTCAGAGAAATAAGAGTGTCTCTGAGGGGCTGGAGGGAGCACCCTCATTTGGGGTGAGGGGGACCATACTGGCACTCACAAGTGTCATTTCAAAATAATGTGGACAAGCAGGCTCTGTTGCCCCACAGTGTAAAGGGAAAACTAGGCACCTGACTCTCCCCATAAATAGGGATGGAACAGTATATTCCACATGTTAAAAATGTAAGGAGTCTGTGAAATTCCTTGCTAGGGAAAGTTAGCAAAGTGTAAGGAGCTCAGCCCTGGCCAGAGTGCATTTTCGTACCTAACCGAGGTCAGCCTGGGTCTGCAGAGGTGGCCGGTGGCCAAGTGCTGTTTGTCCAGCGCCCCGGCTCCCAGCCACGGCCTCGCTGCCTCACACGCTCCACATCAGGGAGCTAATCGGACTGAAGACTAGTACAGTTTTCAGGGAAGGGTTAATTTTTAGCTGTCGACAGCAGTCCATCTGTCTGACTGCTTAGAAGTACTGCTGGTGCTGCTGGAGTGAGGAAAGCAATGGGAAAGCTTTTCCAGAAATACGGATTTTGGCTTCAATAACCCATGAAAATGCACAGGCAATGGTGCTGTGCCACAGAAACCTGACTCAACCTACCTGCTACCTCCAGCCCTGCTGACCTTCGTCCTCCTCCTCCTCTCCATTCACTCCTGTCCCTTTGGGGACCTTTTTTTTTTCCCTTTTTCATTATGTGTGTGTGGCAGGGACAGAGCCAGGCTGACCGCTGCTCACCCCCAGCCCTCACTTTATCTCCCGCTTATCTGCACACTCACGCTGCTCCTCAGCACCCCCGTGCCACGTACCTGGTAGATGCCTTGAGGGCAGAGCAGGGGTGGGATCTGAGAGGGACATTAGAGACCTCTCTTTGGTCGTGGCAAGTCCCTGATTTGACTTGGTAAAACCACAGCTAGGAGCTCCTGCTTTTTCTCACTCTTTGATTTAATTATTTGTTTTCTTTTCCCCAGCGCTTCACTGATAAAAAAGGAGAGGCCTACAAGGGTATCTGAGCCGTACTTTTAAATCTAATCACATGCATTTTTCCCAGTCACAAAACCAGTCCGTTTGCAGATGACCAGCCCAAGAGGAGCCTGCTGTGTGGCCAGAGTGTGCATGAACACTGTGTAAATGGTGAGGAGATAGAAGGGCTGAGATGCAAATCTACAGATAATGTTGGCTTCAGAGGAGCTGCTGTGGGGGAGAGACTCCGAGAAGCACTAACATCCATCCTGCTGTATGACTCCTCCGGAATAAACCTGGAAGAGAAAAGAGCCAGAGCAAGCAGGCTGCCACGCAGCCCCCTTCCCTTCCTTCACGAGAGAACTATCCTCATGTTTAAATGCAAACAAATGCCAAGAACAGAAGAGAGAGAATTATTAAAATATATAATATTCCTGCCATTCCCTGCATGTGATTATTTCCCGTTTCCTCTACCAGAGAATATATTAGTGAGAGAGGTCTCACAATACGGAGGCATCTGGCTGGGACTAGAAAGAGCAGCACGCTTGTGCATTATTAATGATTGGAAGAAACAGACTTCTGGGGCCTGGCTGCATATATTGGAGCAGTATGGAATGTCCTTTATAGGATAATTAGCACTGATATCTCACCCTTTTCCCTTATCTTCTGGAACGGATTACTCTCTAGAATGAAGCATGTTTGTTTTGTCAACTAGTAAAAGTGACTGTGATTTAAAATAGGTTTTAATGAGCAGTTAGTGCCTAATACTACTTTATTCTTAAAAGATGGAACATGGTCTGGGAATTGGCTCCAAGCAGACATAATAGGAGAAATACAGTCATAAATGTAATCATAAAACTGTTCTTTAAGGACCCTTGGTTACTTAGGAGCAGCAACGATGCTGCAGTCCCACCATTGCAACATGAAATATTTGACGGGAATACAAAATGACAGTGGGGCTTCCTAAGCAAGCCACATTTCTTATGTGGTTTATTTCTTAACACACATGAGATGAAGACTGAGAGCCTCAAGGCCACCTAGTGAGGCAGGGGGCTGTGGAGGCTCCCAGCTCCATGCTGTGATAATCATGATCTTTTCCATCTTTGCTCTCCCTCAGGAAGCTGGAGGAGGCATCTCCCTTGGCAGATCCAGGCCCTGTCCCTGCGAGCACAGGCCATGGAAGCACGGACACTGCCAGGCCCTCTGGTCCTGTTTTAACTGCGACACCTACGAAGCCGAGCTGGAAAACTGGCCACTCCAGAGAGCAGAATCCCCTTCTTGGTCTTGGTCATGATGCTCCCCAAGACACTAGATTTTTGCTGAGCTTTGGAAATATCTTGCAATATTTCCTGCTCCTAGCAAGAAGAGAAGCCCAGGAACTCTGTTTCCAGCACGTACTTAAAATGGGTCAGCACCTCTGTGCTTAGGCGGATGTATTTTAGGCCACACTTGCAAAGTGTTTGCCTTCACGTACCGTGGTGTAGTAGCACCCACTTTGCTGCCTCACTACGGAGTGCTCCCCTTCTCGGATGTGGGGAAGAATACCATTAGCTTTGGCAAAACATCTCGCTCTGAATGCAACGAGTCCAAGAGCACGTGGAGCTTGCGGTTGGAGCGAAACCGTGTGATCAGCACCACTGCTCTCCCTCAGCTTGTAAGGGCAGATTCAGTCCCAAGGCCGGGCTGCCATGTGGTTACAAAGGAGAAGCAGGCCCTGTAAGAGCCCATCGAGCTTCCCCCAGTTGTCTTTGCAGCCTTAATCATGCTCACCACTTAAAAAGCAGCAGCGCTGGCAGCCGGTAATTAGGCTGAGCCTGCAGCAGCGTGGCCGGTGGCCAGATCACATGGCTCCTTTCATCTGCATATTTATGCATTTAAAGCAGAGGAAAAAACTTTCATAACATTTTAATAACTATGCTCTTCTGAATCCATAAATCCAGTCCTCCAGGCTTAGCCTACACGCTCTTTCTGATCTTAAAGAAGTGGAAGAGGGTGGGGTGCCCTGTTTGTTCTCGCTGCTCCTTTCCTGGGCGCGAACGTGCAGAGCTGATCTGTGCAAGACCGGGGTCCTCGCGGGACGGGGGTCACGCGAGGTGAAGCTGCACTTCTGAGGAGGAAGGTAGAGCTTTGATTTGGTTTCTGGCATGGGAACCGTTCACCTTTCCCAAGGCAGCTCATCCGCAGCCTGGCAGGACTGAAGTTGTTCTGCTAAGCAATGGCTCCAAAAGGAGAATTTGCAATATGTGTATTTAAGAGCAGAAGCCACATTGCACTTCGGCTCTTGTGCTTAGAAAATCACCATCAGATCCAGCTCTGGTCAGGAGATTCTTTGGACAGGGGGCACAAGCAACCATCCCAGTGGGTCTGGCCTGGCATGCCGGGACCAGCCACTCTGTCTTGGCATTTCCATCATCATGGGGTGACACTCCAGAAGGGCCAAAGGCAACGTTGGGGAAGAGGCTCCTCCAGCCCTGGGCCATTTAAGCAAGCTAATCAAAGCACTGATCAAACAACACACCACTGACCTCTTTCAAAGACAAAGCACACAATGAACATAAAGTAAAAACCATCTAATCAACTACAGTACTTAAATACTTATTCCATCTTTTTTTTCCCCCTTAAAAATAAGTGTCAGTTGGTTACTGGAAGATGCTGGAAGAAGCTTAATGCCTCTAGTTTCCTGACAGAGCAAACATTATTTAGCTGATTCACAAGGGTCTCAGGAGAGGTTTTAACTGTTGTTGCCATACAGCAAGTCACCAAATAGGCCAATTGCAGTGATTAGGCCGTGCTTTATTTCTAGAGTACATCTTGACTGGTCTTTAGCTTTGCTAGTATAATTTTGGGTTTAACATTTTTCTAGAGTGTGTTTAGCCTGGTGTAGCTGCTTTGCTTTGGAGGTGAGGCTAATTATCACAGTCATGTAACAGCAGTTACTAGACAAAGTGAAATATTCTCCCCCAAAATTATGAGCTGTGGCATTAACTCTGCTGAGAGGGACAGGGAATCACAGCTTGCCTATTTAAAGAATCAGCAGAAACAAACAGGGACAAGATTAATTAGGAGTGGGAGTTTATGACTCCCTCTCCACATGAGCAAGGAAGAGCACTAAACTATACACAGCACCTAGTTATCCTCAAATATTTCTCAATATTTTCCATCCAAGGTCTTAGAAAATATCCTCTGTGCTCAAGTGTCCCCAAGACACACATAAAAGGCCTTTCTGGATGTCCAATGTGATGATTAACTTGTGTCCCCAGGTTTCATTATCAGGCTCTTAATCTGAACCAGAACTCTCTGATCTGCCATCTGAAGCAGTGGGAGCATTTGCAGCCGAGTTTTTCCCAGCAGAAAAAAACAATTCACTTGCTAAAGACATTATGTGGAGAGAGATAATTTACAGATACAAGAATCTGAAAATTTCATTGTTTACTTTTTTGCCTAGGGAGCGGTT
>JAVCKT010002477.1:18686-31745 GCA_032273925.1 Rhynchotus rufescens
TTCATTTTGAGGCTGGATCTTGCATTTCCAGTACCCTGAGTAGCACAATAGATTTCATCCAAAAAGTCTGGGAGAAACTTCCATTGATTTTGATGGAGTTTGAAGATAACTGCTGATAAGCATAATGTAGACGTTTGCCTTTTCTTGAGTCTCATCCAAATTTGGATTTGGAAAGTATGATGTAGCATATCAATAATATGATGTAGTTAGGGCACCATGCTGTGAATACATAGCTTTACCCTTCCTTACCTACAGGGTGTTATTACTACACAGGATTTAGCACTTTTTTATCTAGAGATAGTTGATGGCAAATGAAAAGACAGGGTATAAATCAAAGATAAGTTTGTCTTGTGGCTATATCCCTCCAATGTGATACCTGCTTCTACCTGTTCATCTGGGACAGCAGGTGACCTTGTAGCTCCCTGGACATATTAGCCTGTATGCGCTAGCTATGGGATTGAGATGACATGGATGTTGGGGCAAAGGGTCTACATGGAGGGCAAGGAGTACATCAGCATCCTCACCCGCTCCACGTCTGATGGGCTAGTCAGGAAGGAGTGAGGATAGGGCAGTGCAGCACGTGGATGGCATTTGATGCCCAGAAAAAAATAAGCATGTCTTTTTTTTTTCCAGAGCCATCAGCATCCTGACTTCCTTCAAGGTCACATGGAGAAGTGTCCACCACCCTTTGGCCCAGCTTTTCTGCCATGTGGAATCATCAGCCGGGAAGGCAAAAGCTCCATTGCACGAGATGTTGCCTGAAGTTCTCACACACAGAGAGGAGCTGAATTTTGAGTGGAAGAGTTTGGCAGTCTCTGGCTATCACCCAGCCTGGTGTACATGGACTTGTTTGATGTAGTCTGATACATTTTCCTATTAGCCAAGAACTATCATTGAGGGCAAATCAATTATCCAAAATTAAACATGTGCTACAGAGGAAGTTGAGAAGCTTATGGTTGCCCCTTACATAAACTTGTACAAATTTTTGTTTATCATCACCATCTCCACACTGATGTTGACATCAGCTTAGTGTGCTGGGACAATTTAACCAAGGAGGAAGATCGGTGAAAGCACTACAAGCAGTTTAGGGGGAAAACTCACTCTAAGCCCTACTAAGCCATTACAACCAGCTATTTTAGATACTGCAGTTTTGCTTCACTAACTCCACAGGACCACAGAAGAGGGGCTTTGACTCCATAAGATGAAGTGATCTGACCTGTAGTCACCAAGATCAGTATTTGGTTCATGAGATTATATAAATCTGTAAAAAATTACTGTTAATCCAGATATGTGATTTGGGCCTACAGCTCCTAGTAATAATCTGGTTTTCACAAATGCTCCAGAAAAAAAATGAAATTCAATCTTTTTGAATGTTGTTGAGAACATTATTGAGTTGCAAAACATGAAAAATATAGGTGTTATTTTTGCTATTATTTTAACACTTCCGTACTGATACATCATGAATTGCTTTGTCTTTGGTCACTGTTCCCCTCGTGCAGTTCCTCTACCAAGCATAGATTCATCAGTCATGTAAATGCACTTGCAAACATCAGTATGCAGTCATTCTGCATCTGTTGCTATTTATTAAACTGTGGTTTATGTCTTCGGAGTACATGGCATTATCCTTTATGGATGTGGCTTTATCTCTTGTTATTGCAATATGGAATTAATTAAGAATATTAAAGTTTGTGTTTAAAAGGATGGTATTTCTAACTTTTATCTGTGAAGGCAACATTTTAATATCCCTTTTCTCCTAATAGCTGTATCCTTCAGGAAGTTGTGATAGACACATTTAGGTAAATATTATTCCTCCAGCACACATGGTTTCCATTGCAATTGATCCCCTGCTGTTTGCTCCCAAGCACTTTACTCTGTTGCATCTTCCACAGCGGTGGCTGAAATACCAAGCAGCAATAGCAGAGACAAGTTAGCTGCAGCAATGGTGAACTTTAGAGGCAACAAACTTTTATATCCCAGATTTGCATGTACCACAGTTACTGAAATACAGTTTTTAGGCATACACTGGAATTTGTACTGGAATTGAAAGTGTAAAGCAGCTTGAGGCAACTGTAATTTAATAAAAGGATGGAATGAATAAAGACTAACTGCCTGAGATGGGACATTAAGAGAGTTTGCTACAAAGAAGCCACACGTGCATAAGGGTTCTACAGAACACACTTCCTCCTGTGTGAAGCTTGAGGGGCACCAGCAGCCACTGCAGGCTTGCACAAATTCCTTTCACACCCATTTAAACCAGGACTAGCACTGGAAAAGGTTTCTTGGCAGAGGGCAGCAACAAGAGGCAAGAGGAAAAAAAATAAGCGGGAACTGCTTTTTCTGGTGGTGGTGTTTGCTCAAACACACGTCAAACTATTGCTCTAATTTCAGGGAGTGATAAAATGTTTTAATTTCTTAGACCTCATCCAGCATTCTCCAGGCATCACTTGACTACAAGAGGAGGATGTAATCTCAAATGGTCCTGAATCTGGCACAGCCACCAGGTGTTACGCGCTGCAGGGAGGTGTGTGCACTTGTAACAGCAGATTTTGAGCATCTCCTAAGTCTCTGGCACACTAACAGAACTGGACATAAACATATGCCTGTGCCCCAGCCAGTGGCTGTGAACATTTAGCTTTGCTGTTCCCCATTTCACAGGTGCAAAATCAGGATTTGCACCCAAAAAAATGAATGAAGGACAAATCTTAATGCTGGCATGGAGGGAGGTGGGTAGAAGCTGACACACAACCCCTCCAGTTCAGCAGAGTGGATACCCAGTGGGATGAACTGGAGCAGGGCATTAAAGGCACTAATGGGATCAAGGCTCTAAGAATGTATCTCCCATTTGGAGAGAGCAGACTAAATTTCCTGCAAAAGCCACCTGGTGCAGCGAAAGCATCTCAGGCAATGGGGATCCTTTGAAGCTTAAGTTCCATTTTTATTATTATTTTTTTTTTATTATTGGTTAAGCACCGTGTGCTCAAAGATTTCCCAGACAGGATGATATGATCTCTGCTCACAGAATCCAACAACTGTAGGTCTGAGGCTGGAATCTGCTTTTGTACAAATAACAGTGCTGTGTCCTGTGTCCCCCCTCTGCTGACAGGCTGGACTTGACTCTGATTTGCAGAAAATAAATCATACGAGGAAAATTTTATGGAAAAATCTGCAACATGAAAAGAGTATGTCATGACTAAACTGCACAGTGCTCTCAGAGCCTTGGCCTTACCTTCTTGCCAGGAAAGATTTTGAGGGACAGTTAAATGTCCTAAAATTTCTAACACAAATCAGAATCACTTCAAGCTTTTGAGTTTTTGTACTTTCCTCAATGACCCCAGGCTGGCCCTTCCTTTGGTGGAATGTGGTTCTGATTTATGTCTCACGAGGCTGAGAGACATGGAATAGACTCTCATTAGGGCTTGTTAATGGGAAGCACCACAGAGCAGATGGCCCAGGCCTTGCTCAGCAGGTTCTCACCCCAAAACAGAGGACCCCTGGCAGGGCCTTTCCTGGGACTTCCACAGGATCCACTGTAATGGAGAGAACCCTCTATGGCTGCCCATTAAAAAGCTTTGCCTTCACAAAGCCTGTGGCAGAGTGGTCATCACGGTAAGAAGAGCCTTCTTGTTGTGCTAACAAGGAGTCCTCCCTAATTGACAGGGGAGCCTTGGCTGTGCTGCATGAGAAAACCTCCCTGCAATTGCATTGCTCAGGATTAATAGGGTCCTAATGAGCTGCCAGGTGAGCACCTGCAATAGGAAACCAGGCAGCCTGTGCCAGGCACAGCACAACCCAGGGCAAGAGCTCAGGCTTCCTCAGTCTAGAGGTACCCAGGCTGCTACAGAGGCCTGGAAACACCCACGCACAGATGAGGCTCCAGGGAGTCCATGGCAATGTCCCAAAAGCAGCGATTCTGCACGGCAGAAAAACAACCCTGTGACACAGAGGCTGCAGGCTGAGCTCCTCTGCAGGGCTTGGCTAGACACCGTCCCTTGCAGAGACGTTGGGCTTTTCTGAATACATTGCAAATGAGATAGCAAAATACCTTATGGCCAGTGTTTCCAGACACTCCTAGTAGCAGCACATTATATTAATATCTCTCAAAGCCTGAAAATGTGATAAAGAGGTCACATCTATCAAAACTTCTAGGGCAGATTCAGGAGTCTCTTGAGACCAGACTTTCTCTGCTATACCTGTGAGCCTGCAAGCAGAGCTAGTGTCCTTCAGGATCTAACACTCCAAGAGGCCTGGGTGAATTTGCCCACTGCCAGGCATGCCTGCAGGTTGTCCCCAGCTGTAGGCAATGCTGCTAGGTGTGTGGAGGTGGAGAACACTTGCATTTGTTCATTTGGTTGCAACAAAGACACAGATAATTAAAAAACAACAAAACAAGCTTTTCACACTGTGCTTAGAATAAACGTAGTCATTCTTTATCATACAGAGTAACATTTCATACATAAATAATTTGAATGTCTCACTCTTTCATGGAAAGTAACAGAGAAAAAAACCTTCAAGGTTGATACATGGGAGCTGGCATTACAAACCACAGAGGATAAAACTTAAATCCCACATGCAAACATTCTGACACACGGTTCCGGAGGTGATCTCTACACACCTCCCTTCCCCTGCCCTGGGAGGAACAGAACCAAAACCCTACTTTGAAGACCACCCCCATCATCAACCTCTGGTTATGGATCCCAACTCTGCAACATTGGTCCCACCACTGAAATCTCGACCTTTACAGCTGCAATGGTGTGAAAGCCTTGCTGGCAGCTGCAGGAGGAGCCACGTTCATTATTCATGGGCTTTCAGAGACTGCTGAACTATCTAGGCCTACTCCAGCCGGGTCCCTTGCGGCTGTTTCTATTTCTTGGCTCGCAAGCTGGCTACTGAAGCAGCAAGGCTGGGGATTGCACATTCTAGCAACATTTGACTAAAACTGAGCGCTTTTATGAGGAACAGCAGAGTGTGGGAACAGACGAACAAGCTAGCAGGGCGGTGGAGAAGGGAGCATTCTGCAAGGAGAAATCTGAGCTTTGATCAAGGAGGCAGCAGCGTTTGACTCAATCTGAGCTGGCAGGGAGTTTGCATTCTAAAGCGAAATAAAATATGTCATTCTTTTCAGTAGCTGAAATTCTCCCCAACGGTTGTTCCTCCCAGCATCCTTTTATGTGATCTCATTGTCTTTAAAGTCTTTCCCCTGAGGAAGCTGATCGTTTTATATAGACTACGGCATTAACATCCGGTATTAAATCAGTCGGGCTGCTCTGAAATGAGGCAAGTGGGCGTCCTGGAAAGGAAATAAAAATTCAAGTTTAATAGTGGAGATAGATAGGCTCATTTTGATCCATGCTATTTCTTCCAAGAGAGTCAGGAACATGATCCTTTCTCACAGGAGGGTCGTTCTGCCCTGCTGCAGATGTGTTTAACACCCCCAATGTACTCCAGACACTGGTGGAGTTCAGCAAAGGATGCAAAATCAGACCCAAGAGGCTTTCACGTCTTTCTTGCTTGACAAAGTTGCACTAAGAGGGACTGGCATCTTCCCACCACTCTCATTAATCCAAATGGAAAAGTTAGGTCTGTGACATACTTTTTGTTATCTTTGGTTGACGAGATTTACTGTAAAAACGCAAGAAGAAAAACTGCAGCAAGAGAAACGTAACAGACTGCAGGAAACGGTGTCGGGCAAGGACCACCATGGCACTCACTGCAGAAAGGGCAATCCTTTCTGCATCACTTCTTATTATGCATCATTTTGCACAGCTTTAAATGCGTTTCTTCCCAGTGACCACACTAAATCCGGGGTTTTATGCTGTATTAATGTGAGCACTCTCATGTCAAGGGCTAAACGTGTGCCAGTTCTACACAAACTCACGAAAGACTGCATTTTTGTTGTTGTTTTAACAGAATTTGCCATGTGAGCTGACAAGGAATAGCTTTTCAGCACGGCCACTGAAAACACTCATTTACCTCATTTACTGTTTTACTTTATGAATGATTCACGATTGAAGTGTCAGCTAAATGAGGTAATTTATAATATAATCCTGAATACATGCTAACTATAAAAGGCTGTAATCAGAGCTAATTACAGGGACATTTGTGAAAGCCACTGGTTTGGAGCTCCAGCTTTGATAAAGGAGGTAACAACTTCTAAGCTATGATTCTGCCACGCAGTAACAGTAGTAACTACCTACTTTCACACAGCTACTTTCATCTCATAAAAAGAGACAACAAAAAACCCCACATTTTTTGGTAAAGTATATGTACCAGAGGAATTGTTTTACCTGCACCAAAATTAAGCCATCTCTACATAAAATAAGTAACTGTTTAACAATTCATAGAGGTGGTATTCAGAAATTGCAGAGAAAAATTCAGAAAAATACTGCATGTTATGGAAAAGCAGCAGAAATCTGCAGAGGCAAAGGTAATTTTTCTCTTATGTCAACACCTCCCTTCTTGCAAATACTCTGGATCCTTGGATGCTGCCCATGGCAGCCACCTGCCTTGAGAAGAGGGAAGGCAGCTCTTGTAGACTCAAGGCACCAGGAGGGACAGCAGCAGCGTTATCCCCACTCAGAGAGTGGGCCAAGAGGCTCGGGCACCGTGTGGTCACTGGCATCGCGCTCCTGCCACGGGACCTCCTGGCCCAAACTCACCTGTCCATGTCCTCTGCTGGGTGACGATGAAGCTCTGACACTGGGATTTGGAGTTGCAAATCGCGGCGGCTTCCTCGGCGCTGTGGACGGAGAGCAGGCAGCCCAGGTGGCTGTAGGAGGGCCAGCACTTATAGTCTTCTGCTTCCACTGTTCGGAAGCCCTTCAAGGAGATGTATTCTGGGAAAAGAAAGATGGTATTTAGAGAAAGTAAGTCTATTTTCAGTGATTAGTTACGTTAACCTTATACTGAGCACTCTAGTGAAATTCTCTATGAAAATAAGATAGTGATAGATGGAACTGATCTGCTTAAACGGTGTGAGTGGAGCTCCAAAGTAGAAACCTCCCAGATCCTTACCTGTAGTTCTGCTTTCAAGCACTGGGCAGCAATTCCTCCACATATATGATGGAGCATGTATAGGAACTTCTCTAAAGTTCCTATAGGCATCAGTATGGGCTGAAGGGACAGGGGTGAGACTGAAGAGGTGCACAAGAGGGCAAAGGCTACAGCAGGGGGTTGTGGTAGGGATCGGCCTTTCCAGCAGGGCTCCAGAGGAGCCAGCATCACAGCAGTCACCTCAGCCCCAACACCAGCTCCTGTGGAATCGCAGATCCACCACATAGTGGTGTGGGACACATAGTGACTCACACATCATGGTGGCACCCAAAGGTGCAGGAGATTTAGGATGCACAGTGGAGGAAAGGGAGGCCAGATCTTGCTCCAGCAGAAGACAAAAGATGTGACAAGCCCGAGCAGGCAATGGGAAGATCACTGTTCGCCGAGTCTCTCCCTTCCCTCCCACACCTCTGGGATGGTGGCCACGTTAAGACATCACTATTGGGCCAACTGCTAAGTCAACAGGTAGGTGTCGTTGGAGAACAATGGCAATTCCTGTTAAAACTGCTAGTCCTTCAGTACAAATGCCCAGGTATTTTTTTTTCATAAATGTGCAAATCCAGCTCCACAGAACACAAAGAGATTTCCTTCTTCAAGCCACTACCACCTTGAGGAAACACTTGGTAAAATGAAAGCCATGGTAACTGCTGGACTTTCCAAGCCTTTCCAGTGGGAAGGATGATCAGCCACATTTCTACCATGGAATGGATGTCAATTATATAGAGGCATGTGCTTCATAGAGGTTACTCTATCCACGTCTATCATACGTCAAAAAGGAAAATGGTCTTCGGTAAAAAATAAATAAATAAATAAAAACTAAAACAAACAAAAAAACAGAAACATAGTAGGGCAATGCGGTTGTAGCTACTCTGAACACTCAACTCAGTCAGTGTTGGGGACCCCACACACTTTGTGCTTCTGTCATAAATTGTGCTGACCAGTCAGAAGCCATGGAGTGAAACACGGGAAGACTGTGTATCAACATGGAGAGGTGCCCTATTTGTCAAGAGAATAAGATGTCACTGCAGAGAGAATATGTGAGACTCAAGGTTACCTCTCTGGTCTGTATCTATAGCAAATATATAAATTCATTTAAAACACAGGCTGATGAACATTCTGAAAACAGTATTTAGAAGCAGTGCAAACATATGTTCATATGTATGCCAGATTGTCTCTACTGCATTTCCTTTGCAAAACAAGGCAATCATGCATAACTCTCATGGAGAAACAATAAAAGACTGCTCAAACAAGGGAGGAAAAGAAAAAAAGAAAGATACTGTGGTATTTAATTCTATTTCTTGTGACCATGGACTGTCTGAATGTAAAAGAGATGAGAATTTGGCCAATTAGAAAGTCTTGCTCCTAATGCTACAGGAATTATTAGTATTACTTAAAGCATCTGAAATCGTGTACCTTTTAAAAGAAGGGGTCTTTTCTGTAGATAGAGCCCAGACTTGTACAGATGTAGAACCTTTTCAAAAGCTTTCAAGGTTTCATTTATACCATATCGTAAATCACCTAAATTTAAAGAAAAAAAAGAATGGCAGAGATGAGTTATTCCATAAAATACCATTTGTAATCTTGTAATAAAAATCCCTTGGTTTATGGATATTAGCTGGTACCTGTTGCATTCAGAATATCACGCAAAAAGGGCTGCAAAGGTAGAGGTGCAGAGTGTGGCAGAAGGTATGTGAAAAAGTACCTGAAAAAGCAAACAAACAAAAAACAACAGCAACAGACTGATTAGAATATAGCTGCTCAAAGTCCTTAAAAGGTTGTCCACATTTTCCTCTAATTTGATTAGTTTCATGTGACTAGTGAGTCTACTTTGGTTCTTAAATTATGTTGCACAATTTGTTGGTATCTCATGGACCATTCTTGTGCATTAATGTGGAAGCTTGGTCTTTACAGCACAGAGTGCAGCCCAGCACTACACTTCAGCCTTTCAAGACTCAGGTAACAGAGCTTTCCCTCATTCATTCTCCTTGTACCTTACTTTCGTGCACTAAGCAATGGATTTGCCATCACTGAAAAAGGCCTATATAGGTCTTTCTACAGGTCTTGCAGTCTGAAAAAGGCTCACACAAGACCTATTACTTGCCTTGAAGAGGTTTGGCATCCCCGTTAACCATAGAAAAGCAGAATGTTTCTTTTATTTATCCCTCGAACCCTCCAGCACACTCCTATTCTACAAGAGACTTTACTGCAGGGCTATAACAGTCTACGCGGGGATTCACCCTTTAAGAGCAAGTCCTGCCAATAAGAGCTACCATAACAAATCTTTCTGTATAAATATCTAGCTGCCAGGACTTCCACTTTCACCTGACCTGCCAGACACCGGTGGTGAGTAGAAGTCATCACACATGAAGGACTGGTTGGTGGCTTACATGAAGTGATGCAGCAGTCTCCAGCCCATGTGTTACTATTCCACAGTTGCCCACAGTTTTGGTACAGACGGAGATGGAGTTCAAGGGAAAAGTTAGCCAACCTGTTCCCAGCAGGAGCAGGTCACAGCAGATGCACTTGGGCAGGCAGCCTTCCAGCAAATATAGCCAGTGGCTTTTGAATGACAGGCCTCTTGGTAGGACTTGCTTGGCAAATAATGAGCTCACAGGTGCAACCTTTGAAGCAAATTTCTAGAGGGCATTAGGGAAAGGGAGCAGTGGAAGGATGCCTACATTCTCCCTAGACAATAACTCAACTATTTTCCTGCCTTATAAAGAAAATGAACTGGTTTCAAAGGGATCCTTACCTACCCTCTGACAGCGGCAAAGGAGAAACACTGCATGGAAGAAATGAGAGCTACTATGTGCTACATGGCATTGGGTAAATTCAAACATGCCACATTTTCTTCCCTGTTTAATTGGACGTACCGATATGCGTTGAAAAGATTCTTCTTTTCATTTATTCCTTCACATTTCCCGACCGTGGAGCACTTGAGAGGAAAGCTTTTCGTAGGGAATTCGAGTGTGCAGTCATTATCTTCCTTGCATGACAGTTCCTCAGTGCTGGCATCATCCATGTCTGTCACTTTTAGGTTTCCATCCACCATAACAAACTGCCTCGGCTGGAAATCCAAGAGGACTATTGAACCCAGGGGGGAATGTGCCAAGTAAAACAGCAGTTTCACAAGACTCAGGCAAATCTGAGAGAGAGAAAAGATGAATATGCATGGAAAAACAGATGAAAAACAGCTATTAAATTGGAAGTAGAACAAAGGAAAGGGCATTCACTGAAATTAAAGGCAAAAAAAAAAGCATATAGTACTTAAAAGGTAATTATGTGTATGCTACAAAATTTATTATCAACATTGCCACAGGATTTGACTGTGGTAAGTAGTTTAGCAACATTTTTTAAAAACATGTGTATACAAAAAGAGACATTGGCAGTTACACTAACTAGAGGAGAAAGCTGTGAGGAAAACAATAGCAGTCTTCATGTCTCAGGACCTATACTGATTTGCTAGCTGAAATCAGAAGGATTTTTTCCCCCCACTTTGGCATAGAATTAATACATTCCCCTCCCTTCCCCCATGCTGCTCCATAGAGACGGAGGCTCCATGGTCATTAATACCAGATTCATGTGTTGCTGCATCACTCAGCAGTACAAATTTGGGCACACAATCATGCTTCTGAAGAATTAGCCAGAGCATGCAATGCATTGTGTGCCAGCCCTTTGCTTTCTGGCAGCTTTCTGGCGGCAGGGCAATGCCAGGCAGTACCTGATGGGGCATGAAGCCTGGGAGGCAACTTTTGGCCAAATCGGGGCTAGAAGAGCCCAGCCACACAGAACCAGCACTTTCAGCAGCTGCAGCATTTTTCACTCAGCATCGGGAGTCCAAGGATCACATCAGAACTGTATCATCACCGAGGTGTGCCGCAGCCAGACCTGCACCACATCTCCCTCCCCAGATAGTGATCTGGGCAGGCACAAGGGTTTGCTCACTTGGAACCACTCAGAATCCCTGCTATCTGATGTGGCTCCTTACCGGGAAAATCCCATCCGTTTAGATGCCCTAATTAGGGAAGAGGACTAGACGGTGCCAGTCTCCATTCTGCATTCGTGTCTTGAGCAGGCAGTTAAAATCTTAATGCTACCATGCTGAGCCTTGCCACCAGCAAAGCCACTAACATGCTGTCTCAGCTCTGTGGAAGAACTTACTGTTTTAAGAAGATGAAATGCATGGAAAGATGTAGAAGGCAGTACAAAATAGTTTTCCAGCAAAAGTGGAATTTTACAAGTCAGAAGAAATAATTATACTATTTTATCTTCATTAGGGAAGCAATCAAGGCTGAAGTGAACCCAGCTTCTCTTTCCCTCTTCCAGCTGCCACCCTCTCGCTCTGGCTTGGATAGCAGGGTTCATCTCCATCATTGCAGATCACATGCAGGGAGAGATTTTATTCTAGGAGTTTTGTTGTGGGTTTTTATTTATTTATGTATTTTTATTTTACCCAGAGCATTTTGTATTGACATTAAGGTACCCACGCTTCTCCTTGATGCTCCCCTTCCTCCTGGGAAGCAAACAAGTGGCAGCCAGCCTCCAACCGAGACCTTGCGGCACAACTGCAACACAATCCATAAGCAAAATAACTGCCATGTCACAAGTCATTTATGTTCACAGAGAGCTTAAAAGTCTCTACGTATAATGCTTAGGAGGTAAGACAGATACTAGGAAGAGGGAGGTGATCCCATCACCTACAGCACGAAGAAAGCAATTTGGCAGTGTTTGTATTACAGTAGTAGCTAAAGGGCTAAGATCAGAAACATCACACGAACACACAGCAAGATGGGCTGCTCAACTTGCAGCCTAGGAAAAGACATTACACAGGCAGCAAGAGACACAGAGCAATCGGAGGTGGCTTGCCTGATGTTTGCATATTTTGCACAGCTATGAAAAACATTAGTCTTTCCATGGAGGAGACCCATAGAAGGTAGAGCAAATGAAAATATAGTATAATACTGGGTGTTACACACCACCCCAGACCTGAGCAAGATTTCTCCTTTAAGCTGCTTTGGAGGAACAGAACCTATCTATGAAACTTCAGAGTACGACTTTTTAATGCAATTTAAAAGAAGCGATAGCAAAATGATTCAAAGGCAATTTGAAGGAGCAAGCAGAGTGTCAGCATGACAATCCCGTTTGCCCTGGCAGTCATCCCAGGCGCTTCGCATTCACTCAGTTTGAGGTCTAAAAGCCACTGATAAACCCCTCGTTGTTTTGTTTTCTTACTTTAAATCTCTCTTCCCAGGGGGTCTGCAGAAGCTGAATCATCTCCAGGGGGGCTCCCAGCTCCAGCATCGCGGTGACCCTCACTTCAGGATCTCCGCTGCTATCATAGCATTGACCATGCAGCTGCGGAGAGAAGCCGCGGGGTCAGAGGGGAGCCAGCCGGGATGCAGGGCAGTCGGGGTCGCCTTTCCAGGCAGCGAGGGGAGGGGGCTGAATAAATATTGACAGATCGACAGAGCCCTCGGGATTCAATTGGAGCCGCCGGGGGCTCCGCTGGCTCCACAGCAGCCCCGCTCGCGCGTCGGGGCCCGCGACGGCAGCCAGTGATCATAGAATGATAGAATCCTTAGGTTGGAAGGGACCTCTATAGATCATCTAGCCCAACCCCCTTGCACTCCCAGTGTCACTTAAGAGCATATGGCACAGGGCTGCGTCCAAGCGGGTTCATGCAGGACGTGGGATGCGGGATGCAGGACGGAGGCGTTCCCCCGATCAGCGAGGCGCACCCCGCTCCTCCCGGGCCCCCGCGCGCCCCGCCGCCGGGCTGCCCCTCGTACCTGCACGATGCCGGGGTGCCGCAGGCGCCGCAGCAGCGCCGCCTCCTTGAGCAGCTTGTAGGCGGCCAGGCGGCGGCAGCCGTCGGGGGCCGCGTAGCGCTGCACGCACTGCCGCACCTCGCGCCCGCCGCCGTGCACGGCCTTGAGGGCCACGGCGCCGCCGCCCGCCAGCGCGGCCCGCAGCACCACCTTGCTGAAGCCCCAGCCCACCACGCTGACG
>JAVCKT010002480.1:0-13985 GCA_032273925.1 Rhynchotus rufescens
AAAAGAGAGAGAGAGGGAAACACACTCACTGCAGAATGCAAAATTTGCTTTAATTAAAAAAAAAAAGTTCAAAGTGAAGCATTTTTGCCTTCGTGGATGAAATAGTTTGAAGGTGGTTCAGAATCTGGGCAACACTGGTGCCTCTCAGGACTTACTTTTGGGGGGCCCATATTCTCCTTGCGAGGCTCCTGAGCCAGCTTGCACTTGCCCATGGTGCGTCTAGAGCAAACATCTCTGGAGATATGGATAAGGCGCCTGGAAGGCACCTCTCTGGTGAGGCAGCACAGGGACACAGGAAGTAACCACCAGGGAATATTGCTGCTTCAGCTGCACAAAAGGTTCTTCTTTGCTTCAGTTTGCCAGGTGGATTTTCCCAACCAGCTCTAGCAGACGGTTTGGTAAACCCATGCAAACTAGTCCTGGACTATTACTTCTCAGCAGGATGACAGGTTGGTACTAGGAAATTCCCTGGAAAAGTGGGAAAGTTTCACCCAGTTCTCCAGGGGCATGCAATCCGGACGATCAGCACGCCACCACCTGTAGCTGCATTTCCACCAAAGGGCTACCATGACTCCTGCAGCTATTCACTCCTTGGAAACTGCAGCCCATGCACCACTGCCCAAGAGCCACTTTGCAACTCGCCTTCCATGATAAACACAAATGTGCAGGTAGGCTTCACCTGAATCTCCATCATTTTACACAGATCTTCATTTCATTGCACCTCTCACTGCTGAGACTCCAACCCAAGCTCATTTCTCTTCCTACACAACTTCACATCCCTTCTGTCTGCTCCTTCTTCTGCTGCATCTTTGAGGAAACCAAGCACCATACTGCATTTAGTGAGCATGTATCACCTACGTGGTCAGCCCCTTAGCATTTTCTGTGCCCTTCTACTGAAGCTTTTCAGGCTCGGTAGAAGAGAGGTCTTTTTTGAGGTGTCCTTGATAACTCCTAGCTCCTTTCCTGAGAGGCTGTAACTAATTCAGACGCAATGAGTGGACCTAAGTAATTTAAACTGTGCTTCAGATGTGCCTTATCTCACCCTCCTGTACCACGACTTTCCTCTAGAATTGGTTGCAATTCCCCACTTCTGCCTGGTCCTTCAGAAGTTCTCAGAATTAGCAGCATTTGACCAATCTAAATATTATTAAGCCATCATCCAAACTCAACGCCTCCTATGTACTTCTCCAGCAGATTATCAGGAGTCCTGCTGAACACCATCCTAGGGCACAATCCTGCTCCTAGTGCCTTTATACAAAGGCACTGCTAACTTTTGTGGGAGCAAATCAAGCCCTTGAGCCTGCTCTGTTGCATAGATACCTGCATGGGAAATCCTGATCGTAGCACATGAAAACTTCAGAGCAACAACCTGCATTTCGATCCACGGATTAAGCAGCAGCCTTTGCTGGCTGGCAGCCTAGGAGGAGTCTTGCCTATTCCGACAGGTTTATGTTCTCCTACTTTCCCTCTGAGACTGGCAAAGAAAGAGCTACTTAAGCTAACTATCTGCTAAAAGAGAAAGACGGTGAAGCTGCCCACAAAAAGGGCTGTCAGAAGCTGAGTATAAACACACTTTAACCAAAACAAACTTAAAAATTCGCTGCAGCAGCAAGGTAAAAAGGAACTTTGGGGGAAGTGAGAACTTAAACCCAGAAGCACTGCTTTTCAGGGCTACTAATGCTCCCTCCAGAGAGAGTCCTGCAGCATTAGCTGCTCTGCCATGTTCCAGGTGTCACCTGCCACGCACGGAGAGGAAACACGCTCGGGACCTACCGACTGGGAGTCCTTGGTGCGCGTGCAGCAAAGGAAAACCTTGAGTCGCCGTGTCCAGCTGCTGGCTTGCCCTTCCTCCAGGCGGTGCCTGCAAGACAGACGGAAAGGAACCCCTTGCAGCCTCTTCTCCTGCACCCGCAGCGCGTGTGCTAACCCGTGTTCTCATTTAGGCTGCCCTGGCAGAGCCAAGGGGACAGCCCACAGGCCAGAACGTGGCTCCTGGTACAGGGAAATAAGGTCATTTCACCTTATTTCACCCAACCCTCCGGATGGAAGGAGGAGAAACAAGCAAAGGTTTCACTTTTGTTTTTTTTTTTTTTTTTTTTAAAGGTGAAAGAACTCTGAGCACAACAGGTTCAACCCATTTCAATTCCAGCTGCAGAATTAGCTGATGGAACAATCTTATTAATTTGGCCTGCAGGTGAGTTCACTCCACTGTGGTGAGCTGATCCTTGTTACTACATTGGCAGGGTAACATTACCTTATTTTTGACTGCTCTGCCTGCAACCCACAGCACTCCTAATGCAGGGCCTTCTTTTTAACAGCCACACAGACCAGTTTAACATGGGACAGACCATTTAAAACAAACAACAAACAAAACCCCTTCCATTTTAGGTCATCTGATCAAATAAGGAAAAGACCAATAACAGAGAGCGAGAAGAAAAACCTGCTATGAAACGAGTATCCACCTGCAATTTAAGGTCAAGCTTCTGCGGGGCACTCCACCTGCTCACATCTGAACAAGAGATGTGGTTTAAAACCACAACGATGCAAGTGGGATTCCAAGACTGGAACAGGAATGTGCCTGTCCTAAGACAAAACTGTCAATGATCAGTTTGCCCTGCAAGTGCCAAAACACTCGGGCAGCAGTGCCAAAAATTTCACGCAGGGGTTGAGAAAGCAAGTGTGCTTTGAGCCATTCTCACTCCGAGTTTTCCTTCTTTTTCTTTCCCAATCCTGAACTTCCACATTTAGTTTGGGCCTTAAAGCAACTCTCTTAGAAAAGTACCAGCAGAATAAGCTGAACCTTTCTTTGTCTGGATTTTGGTTTTTGTCCTGCAAGAGCCTAAAAAGCCCACACATTTCAAGGCACCACTAGAAAAGGAAAACAACTGCCCGAGGAGCTACAACGGTACCACGACAAGGAAGCCACCAAAATGCCACGTCTTCCTAACGAGACAAACGAGTCAGGTTCTTTCATGAGTTAAGACAGAGGAAACATAGCTCCAATTTTAAGTGCAACACAAAGTCAGGTTATTGCTATACATCAGAAGGGAGGCATCACTGCAAACTCAGGGACCTCAACAGCAATGGGTGGCCTTCAGCATCATGCTCCAGAGATAGCTGGAGAACTACAAACTACTCCCTTTGGAAATGATTGCACTGAATGCAAAGTACCAGTTTATGTTTCCATTTCACACCACACCCCACAGCGTGTTGGTTATTAACAGCTGTTAGCACCACATTCCTGCGGTGGAAATCCACAAACAGCCGGCACAAGCTCATTGAGATGCTCCAGGCCTGGAGGAGAAAATCTGGGCAGGGCCAAAGGGACAAAAACCTCGAGTAACTTTTCTGGGGTCTCAAAAATCTGCACAGAGAAGATGACTTGGTTTCAGTTTGTGTTTTAGCTCCTCAGGCAGAAAGAACTTTGCAACCTGCAGTGCTCGGTTTCCTCCATGGATTGAGTCAACGGGCTCCGTTTAACAGGGGGTCCTGGTTGAATTCCCTGGGAATGTCCCAATTACAACACAACAACTGCACGCATTAGGTTAATGGGGTGCTAATCCCAAGCATTCGAGACTAGTTGGTGCTATATTCAGGTCACCCCACTGCAAAAAGAAACAGGTTCCTTCAAACGCATCAGCTTGCTGCGTTGTCTCCAGAAGAGCCTGAAGATTTTTCTCTCACAAAGGCAATGTGAGGAATCTCCTTTCGGAGCACCGGAGGACTGGAGGATTGAGTATCAGTTCCTAAAGAAAAACGCATGACTTCAAAGATATTCTGGAAGAGCCTCATTTCTTCATTCAAAATGCTCTCAGCCCTACCAGCCACATTCTTTGCTGACAGCTACACATGCCAGGCCTGCGTAAGGAAACAAAGGCTGTTTGTGCTGCCCCAGTGCTTGGCGGGAGGGAGAAACCCAAAACAACCCCCCAACCCCAACAACAGTTCAAAAGCAACAAACTTCTGAAAAATGCCTTGCTCGGTGAAAAAAACCTTTCATATCCCCATCTGGGGAGCACACAAAGATGCTATTAATTCTTGATTGAAATATCTAACTGCCAACACAAAAGAAACTGCTTCCTAGCTAACAACATGTATGAGGCATTTCAGGCCAGAAGGTTGTATTTTGAAGAAGATGTTCTGAAGAAAGAGAAGAAGAAAGAGGCTTTGGAAGAAGATCCTATCTTGACCTAAGTGAAGTCTAAGTACTACCTCGCTGTTACTCTGCAAAACACAATGGCACAGGGTGGACAAACACGCTGCTGTGACTGGGAACTGTGGCACAAAGGTCTTAAGAGGATTTATAAATCCACTAACTAACTAATGTTAGTGAATATACATTAGACTAACGTCTGATCCCAGCAGATCTCATGTTGCTTTGCCTCCTTGGGGTACAGATGCCCACAGAGAGCACCCGGCACCTGGACTGCATTCTTCCAAAAGGCCCCAAAATGCAAAGAGGGAAGCAGCTCTTGGAGCTGAACGTTCCCTGCGTTAGGCCAGGAGGATTGCAGAGGACGAAGCAGGCAGGGGCCCCGGCAGACAGGCCGCGTTACCGCAGGTTGTAGGTCCTCAGGTTGCGCTGCCGGCGCTTCGTGGCACGCAGCTTCACAAAGGTCCGCCCGGTGGGGTCGAAGACGCACAGGACAGTGATGCAGACGCTCAGGATGACGACCCAGTTGCACACCACCATCCCTGCAAAGGAAGAGGAGTCAGGGGCCCCGCTCCGGGCGAGCTGGCAGTGCCCTCCGCAAAAGAAAAGCCTCTGGGAAGGCTTCTGAGCACAGCTGAGTTCTCCAGCTCTTCTAGGACAGCACCCATGTCCTGAATTACTGCCCATTACGAAGAATCTAACGGTGCTGTTGAGTACCTAAGGGGACTACGGCAGGAGCATCAGGTGCCCCCAGGAGACTGACTGAAATTCAAAAGCAATTCTAGGAAAGCAGTGAAAGTCATTGGGAACCAAAGGGCAACCAGGGCTTTCACATTCACCAGGCAGATCCTTCCACGGAAACATGGACTCAACAAAACTGCACTCGGTAAATCAATACATCAACAAACAATCGTTCTGAGCTGTAGCATCTCAAGGTAACGAACAGCCCATCTACCACTACAGACAACTCCCAAATTCCCATATTCTGGAATGGACTGGCTCTCCAGGACAAGGGCATGTCTGGAATACACAGGGAAGGCGTACGCCAACACTCCCCACATTCCAAGCACTTACCCAAAGTGACGCTCTTGGCAGTGACATCGTTGCAGGACGCGTAGTACTGCGTTAGCCAAATGATGCCCACGATGGCGTACACAAATTCGATCACCAAGATAGCTGGAACAAAAGGAACACAATGGAGAATTGCAGCCTCACACTGTCCATCCTCATCCTCTGTGGAGGAGGCACGAGAACACTGTGTAGAGCACCAGCTGTTGGCAGCCAAATATTCCCTGCAACAGGTTCTTTATCCTAGCAGGACAGCGGCACAGAATTAACTACTGAGGAACTGGACGTTGGTGCTTCGGAGGGCAATCTTCAAGAAAATGAGCCAGATAAATGTAATTTCTCCTTCACATTCACTAGGGTGATGCAAGGACCATGTACCCACAGAGCTGCAAGCGCCCTGGGCTGCATCACAGGCAGGAATCCAACAGGCATTTCTTCCACTCACCAGAGTAGAAAGATTTCCCTCTGTTGCAAGAAGCAACATGCAACCACATCTAGGTCTTGACTACCTCAAACAGCTGGCTGGATTCAAAACAAGATTAAATGACAGGAAAGAGCCTATATTCTGGATTAATTCTGCTTACTACACTTCGCAACTTCTCACAGAACCTCCACCCTTCGCAGTCCCTGCAGCACCAGCTCCCCTCAAGGGGCACAGGCCTCGAGGACACATTTATTGGCTCCTCAGCTCTCCCTGTTAAGCCTCCTGAACAAGAATTTGAGGGTTGACAGTGTCTCACTGGGAAAAAAAAAAACAGAAAATGTTTGCAAATACTACTTCAAGGTGCTCATCATCCCCCCTTCCCAGCACATCACAAGCCCCAAGTTTATAGAGTGCATAATAATAAGGTCCAGGGAAGGTAACTAGCTCACTTAGTAATGTATTTGAGATGTATTTGTAACTACTTAAAACGGAATGGTCATATGGACCTTGTCTACTATAGGGTCACACTCCTGTGTCCAGTCTAAAAGGGGCAATCAAAACTCTGCAACTCTAAACAAAACAAACACAAAAATACACAGAATATAAATCTATGCAAGACCCAAGTGTAAATAAAGACCCTGAAGCCAGCTATAGTTTAAGGCAGAAAAGGATGATATTTGGGTAGGAAAATGGCTCTCCTTCCCTTGCTTCATTGGGTCTGGTTTTGCCACAGCGCTACTCAAACCACCAGGCTCTCCAGGCTTCCCGAGGGAGACTCCAGCATGAGCAAGAGAAAGCGATAAAGATTCGTTTGCTTTTCATGTTAATGAATCTACTTAACACTCAAAGACCAAAATGTCTCTCAGGCAGAGCTCTCAAGCAAGGGTAGGCAGATTGTAATAAATTCTGCCTGAAAACATAATAGCAAAAATGGAGCAGGCCCTGAGATGCTTCGTTTGGAATGGGTTTGACCATCTCTGTATAAGATTTCTCTTCAGAGTCTTCCAAGTCCCCTCTCCTCAGCTCCAGAAAAAATCCATCAGTCAATAAAGCACAGACAAAAAGAACACAAGCCTCCCATTCAGGAGGGAAAAGTCTGATCACATTTCCATACCTGGAAAAAAGGAGAGAGGAGGTGGGAAAAGCCAAAAGGGAAACCATATACAAGAAATAAAGGAAAAATCTTTTCTGATTCTGATCTAGTTCTTGAACGTGCAAGCTGGGTGGGTAAGACAGGACTAGTTTTCAGGAAGACGAGACAAACAGCTAAGAGGGAAGATGCACCATGGGTGGTACCCATTTAACTCACAGTACCTGAAGGTAAAGTATCAAAGTGCACATTGTGGATGGAGAGATGCGTCACACGTGTCAGTTAAGAGGTCAAGGACGTGTCTCAAGGTAGACATGTGCACTCTTAAGCGTGCATGTGACATGTGATGACACGCACATGCCACAGAGTGGGAACTACTGCCATAATATGCCCAGTGTATCCTGCATTAGAGAAAATCTTGTGTTCTCCTATGTGGGAGAGGATGTCTGTTGCAAAGGCAGAAGGGGAGCGTGTGTTGTCAGGGGAAAGTGATGTGCCTGCATCGCAACGAGGGTGACAAGTTAAAGGTTTAGTCGGAAGATATTTGGGACATTGCATGAGAGCCTCACAGCACTGACAGGGTGCGGCATACGTGACGTATTCAGATGCATATCACATACAAGTGGCCATCTGGATGTCTTGCGGGAGCTGCGTGCTTGTCAGGGTGTAGGGAGACAAGTTCTTTCGCGATAGCAGATGGCAGCGTGGAGGCTGAGTCACTGGAAGGCCTCAGGCCGCTGCCTCTTACCTAGTCTGACATAGAGCACATACTGCATCGAGTCGCGGGGCTCCGTGTACAGGATGCTGCCTCGCATGCTGAGCCAGATGATTGCCACCTCTGCAATCATACAGCTGAGCAGGATGCCCAGGTAGCCTCTGCCGTGGTCCACCAGGTTAAGAGAGCAGGTCTCGTTGGGGTTGTACACCAGCCCGAAGAGCACCACGGAGAGGATCACAAACCTGCCCGTCACAAACCAGCTGGTTACCAACAGCAAATCAGACAAAGCCACAGGTAACATCCCCTGCCCATTCCCGCAACGTTCCTGAAGATCCCTGCACATTCCCTGATAACTAACTCAGCTGCTTACAGCCTATATTAATTTGTTCTGGAGCTCTCCTCCCCACAAGCCATGCGGAGGCCTTGCTTCCCTAGTCGGAACAACCTGATGACCTTTGTTGAGCCACGTTATTCAATGGGAACTACTGCTCCGATGGTTTTCCCTGACCCCTTGTACAGAAACAAGGCCCCGAATTACAGTGGACAACTCTGGACAGCACAGGAGGATTCCAGGTACCCTAGTGAGACTTCCTCCCTGACCCTGTACCCGGTACTTAAATAGCACAGATCCAAAGAGCCATACACTGGCATTTGTCAGAAGCGTCCCGTGCAAGCCCTCCGGCTGCAAGCACAAGCACAGGAAGCATCCCAGCTGCAGCAAGCAGCAGTTGGAAGCGGGCAGAATTCCGGAGACCATTCCAAGTGCCCTTCGCACCCGCTCTCCTCGCTTACCAGGTGGTATGAAGGAGGAAAAGAAAGACAGCCGGCAAAACGAGGTCATCGCTGCCCACGGACCAGCGCCGGCGGAACACGACAATCCCTGGCATGGCTAGCGGGTCCGGGGAGGTTCAGCAGGCACGACACTCACCTCCTGCAAAAGAAAGAAGATGTTAAAGTCCACGATGGTGCTGAGCTCTCCCGGGCACAGGGAGGCAGCTGCAAGCAGGCGCCGGCAGCAGGACCTCGCCTGCGGGCGGTGGGGTTTGGGGAGCAGAGCTCTTGGCTAGCACCAGGGGCACAGGATGCCCGAGCGGAGAGCAAAGCGAGACGCTGCCCAAAGAGCTCACCCATCCTTCGTGTTCACACGGCCGACCTGCACAACCTCCCGTGTTACATCTCGGAAGGAGGAACTGCTCCTCACGCGGAGCTGGGAATTTGCCGTCGAGTTCACAGAGGCAAAACTGAATGTATTTGTTGCTGGGACGTAATCCGGGTTTCCATCAGCATTTCAGAGGGGGAGTCACCTGCTGTACCTCATGCCCCATATATTAACTACAGCTTAAATTACGTATGCAACTCCAGTGCTCTGGGTAACAAAGTGTAAAGAGCACACACACTTAAACTAATATGTACTTTCAAACTCAAATAAATGTTGCTTTTATGACAGACACAAGCTGCATCCCAGCACAGTTAATACCCCGAGACACTTCCAGTCCGTTACTTACTTCTGCGAAGGAAACGTTATCTTCCACCAGCCAAGCAAAACGCGACACCGCAGCAGCATTGGGATTCACCTTTCCTCAGCACATAATAACCAGAGCACTCAGCACCTTGCAGCTCTACCTTCAAACTGGCCTCTCCTCTTTCCATAGGGCAATTACTGGTTGCCTTGCCATGGATAACGCGACTGTCTGTGATGCAGCACCTTGTACCTTGAATACAGGTATCTTGCATCTCACAAGTATCTCCCCTCCACGACAGAACTTCTATGTTGACCCCTCCGTGCAGGTGGACCTGCTCTTCGGCACGTTCACTGCTCTGCTGTCTGCCTCAGTCTGCCCCGGCTTTCAGCGCACGATTCCCACCTCCCCTTGGCTCACGGCTGAATCCCACGGGTGCACTTCCCACAGCTCCTCGACCTGTTGAAATGCCAGCACACGTGCTCTGCTTTTACCACCGTCTAGCAGCTCAAGCAGCAGCGTATCTACAAGAGTAAACTAAAGCAAACGCCTCGGCCAGAGCTACAAATGGGGCCAGAGGAGAAGAGCCAGTCGCTCCCCGTCTGACATGAGAAGGACGGTGGGACTGTCACGCCGAGCAGTTCTTTCCAGGCTCTGGGTCCACCACCACCAATTCTAACTGGTTTCATCAATTTAGAACGTGAGCCAGGACGGCTGACGCCCTGCCCGCAGTTTGGGAACAAGAAAGATGACAGGAGGCCTGTGACTACAAGCCATCCTCGCTCCCTCCAAAAAAAGTTACTCCTCCTAACGTGAGAACTCCTCAGCTTCACCCCAGGGTGCAAGATCTTCACAGTTATGCTTTCAGAAACATAAAGAGAGGATTTAATATAGGAACAGGGAGGAAGAAGTGCAAAGTGAGAGTGCAAGCAGCCCTGAGACCGCTGTCCCCCCTCAGCGAGGACCTTCTAAAATGACTGCACACAAAAGTGAAAACCACCCAGGTCCTTGAAGCCTGAACCCTGGTGCAAAACGTGGCAAGTTCCCAGCACCCGAAGGAGGGGTTAGCACATGCAGGCAACAAGCTCCCAACGGAAGGAGCCCGGACCCCTGAGCTTAGAGGGAGGTATAGAGGGAACGAGGTCTTACACGCCATGGTCCACGCGGTGCACGTTCTTCTCTCCCGCAAGCGCGTTTCAGGAGCAGCGCTCTCCATGGAGGCAGGCATCACAAGTGACGGAGGGAAGAGCAAACTCCTCTCGCAGCCACGGGAGACTCCGGTCAGAAACGGGAGGGAGGGCGCGGGGCGCGCGTGCCGACACGGCCGGGCCCTCTCCTCGCGGGGAGTCCTTCCCTCCGCGGCAGCCGCCCCGCTTCACCAACCGGGGCTGCTCGCAGCGAGCCGGGGGTCGCGACTTCCCCCCCTTTCCCCACTTGGAAGGAAGTGACATCATCCTTATTCTGAGGAGATTGTCCGTGAATTGTGGGAAGGAAGACTGGGAAGAGAGCCGCGCGCCCCGCCAGCCGTCGCCCCGGGAAGCGGGAGGCGGCGAGTGCCGCAGCGGGAGCCGGGAAGCGCCCGGAGCCCCGCGGGAAGCCCGGTCCCGCACGGCATCCCAGGCGGGAGCGCTGCCGGGCGGCCACGGCGCTGCGCCCATCCCCTGGCACGCGCTGAATGGCCAGGGGGAGGGCGCGCGGCGCGGGCACAAGAGGGGCACACAAGAAGGGGCACGGAGAGGGGAGGCCGTTCCCAAGGAGCGGCCTCCGCCGGGCCTTTTCAGCCCGTAATTCCCTGTGACACGCGCCCCGCGCTGCGGCTCCGGCAGGATGTGGGGGAAGGGGGAGATTAGCTGTCTGAAGGGGAAGGCTTAGAGAAAAGAGCAAAGGCGAAGAAAAAACGCTGCAGCGAGACAAGATTGCAGCTAAACCTCGGCGCCTTAGTCTAATCCTACACCCTCCCATGCCTGTCATCAGCCTCAGGAGGCGGGCGGGCAAACAGAGCCGGGCTGAGCCGCAGCCCAAGGAAAAGAGCCCTTGGTGGCTGTTCCAGCACGGAGCCGCCGCCTCCTCGCCCCCCAAACACAGCAGCAGCGCCTGCTGCTGAGCTGCCTGCACAGCCCCGTGGGCACCCGTGGGCGCCCGGCACCCACGCAGCCCGCGGAGGTGCTGCCACGGGCGCGACACCGGCACGGGCATCGCTGCCCGGCTCGGAGCCTCGCCAGGAGAGCGCCCGCACCTCAAGGAGAGGCCCTGAGGGCGACGTCTGAACGGCCACCAAAGGACTGGACCACAAGTGTCCTCGGAAAAGGTCTTCTCCCCGCTGCAGCCCGGCGTGACAACTGCGGGCTCTTCCCTCCACGCTACGTTCACGTGGTGGCGGGTCTCCCCGTGTCACACGGAACACGCTTCGCACCTTAGCTCTGTGTTTGCATTTCCTCTCCTCAGATCCTTTGTTAGGGTAAGAGAAGCTCTCTCTGTCTCTTTGAGACGCTAAATGAAGAGTTGTTATACTGAAGCAAATCAAAAAGAAAAAGAAAAGAAATCGCAATACGTTTAAAAATAGCCACATTTGTCAAATTTGAGCAAGCAAAAGCCAGTGTGACGAGCATGTCCAACCACACCGTCAGGGACCCTCGCTTATCCGCAGGTGCACAAACCACCACCCCTTCCCCTGAATGATCCATGGCTCATGCCAAGGGTTCGGCCCCGTTAAGGCAGCCCCTACCTGGGCACCCCCGTGCCTGCTGTTCTCCCAAGCCTGACCCACACCAGGTCTCCGGTCGGGTCATGCCCACCGCAGCCTACAGCTCCCCATGAAGTTATGTTTTCCTGTGAACATTTCCTGCTCTTGACGGAAATCAGCAGTTGGAACTTGGAGCAAAGTTACTTCACTAATCCTTAGGCAGCTATTTTTAAGGTCTTAAATGGAGCTCTTCCTGCTCAAGAGCTTGAAGTCTTACAATAGGGGAATTGTTCTTCCCTGGCAGGGAAAGGAGGGGATGTGACTTCGTTCTTACAGTGTCCTCAAGTTTGCCAGGAGGTATTTGCATGCACTAGAACTAAGCAGTGGGGAAAAAGGGAAGAGATGAAGTCAAGATCATAGAAAACTGCCCCTCTAGGATGGGAAGATCTCGGAGTATCTCTGTGACAGAGGTGGACACCTACATGACATAGGAGATGGAAAAGAGGTTCATAGGATAACAGGGAGGGCATTTCCATCTCACCAAAGGAGCATCCAAAATAGGGCCACCTTTTGCAATTGGCAGGATACACTGCGAGGGATATCTGCAAGAACTATAAGCAAAGACTATTTATTATATGTAATAGCTAGGAGCTGTATTTACATCCAAGTCACAGATTCTCACCATGGGCATGAAGTTCTGGTACAGTCAGTGGGGGCTCTAATTTTGGCATACAACTTTCACACCTATTTTTAAGATCTCCTTTACAATCTCCCGTTTTGCACGCAGAAAGAAATGAAATGAGACACAGTGCTAGAGTCATGCGACTGAGCCACCACACTTCAGGTCCGAGAAGGGAAAGGTTCAGCAGCTTGGCTCATTTCAGGCTCAGCTCCCCCAGGAGAAGGCCACTGCACCACAACAGTCTTCCTCCAAAGTCACCATTCCAGAGCCGATGTGATTCGGTCAGATCTGGCACCATGATGCTGCCCACTGACACAAATACCCCAAATACATTTTGGAGTATCAGCTGACCTTCAAACCCCTAGAGACAAGCGCTTACCTATACGCCCATCCAGCTCAAGCTGTAAATGCTGGCAAAAAACACATCCTTGGAAATAGAACAGTGAAGGGCATAAGAATATATCGATAGTAACAAGAAGAGACTGGCCAGCTGGCCCAATACGCTGGCCCATCTCCAACTCAGCTGATTCCTCCCTACTATTTTTTTCACAAAAACCCTTTCCTCAGGCTACAGAAGTACACGGAGATGTTTTCCGGGTGCATATGCTCCTTGCTTAAATTCACCCCCTTCACTCTCCCTTTACAGGCAAGATGGGGCAACAGGAGAGCTACAGGGACAGGGTAAGAAGCTCAAGTCGGGATACATCCAGTAGGAACTGGAGAAGAATGTCCTGGATATGACTATGCTGGGGAAGAACATCCTGGATGTGACTATGGGAGCGTCCTCTCGGGTCTCTGGTGAGAAACCTGCAGGCCTGACTATCTCCGTGAAACGCCCGCTGCCACCGCGCACGGCGTGGGGAATAAACAGCTCCAGAGAGAGGCTGGGATTGTCCATGGGAGCGCAGTGCTGTCATGGGGGACTAGGTGCTTTTTAGGAAAGACAGGCCAGGAAGGCAGAGCTGAGAATCTGTGGGTAAGGATTAAGTGGCAGACTAACGTGGGAGACACTGCTGGGGGTGTTTACTACATGCTACCTGATCAGAAGTAAGTTGATGAGACCTTCTATGGATGGCTGGAGGTGGCCTCATGATCCCCAGCCCTGGTTCTCCTAGAGGGCTTCAACCACCCTGGTACCTGCTGGAAAGACAACCCAGTTGGCAGAAACTGTCCGGGAGGTTGCTGTAGAGCACTGATGATAACGCTTTGGCACAGGTGGTGGAGCGGCCAACAAGGAGCGGTGCTACTGGACCTGGTCCTAACAGATAAAGAAGGACTGGATGGAGATGGTGAAGGTCAAGGGTAGCTGTGGCTGCAGTGGTCATGAGATGGCGGCAATAAGGATCCAGCGAGGAGGAAGCAGGGTGGGAAGTAGGATTGCAGTCCTGGGCTTCAACTTTGGCCTCGCCTCTTCGGAGATCCACTTGGAGGAAGCCCATGGATAGGACCCTAGAAGGAAGCAGGGTGCAAAGGAGCTGGTCAGTATGCAAACACCACTCTCGCCCAACTCCAGATGGGTTTGGCCTCCCTGAGAGCAAGAAATCAGGCAGAGAGGGCAGGAGACCTGCACGGATGAGCAAGGAGCTGCTGCAAAAACTTAAGCAAAGGAAGAAAGTATAGAGAATGAGGGAAAGACAGCAGGCCCTTTGGGATGAATTTAGGAATGTTCCCAGGGTATGCAGGGATGTGACGAGGATGGCTAAGGTG
>JAVCKT010002483.1:0-20602 GCA_032273925.1 Rhynchotus rufescens
TGCCATTTACACAGGGTTCTTTCCCACCCCACCTCATCTCCTTCCAGAGGCTCATGAATAAACAGCATTATTTTCAGGAAAAACTAGAGAACAGTAATAGCCTCAGGATTTGCCATAAGCCCTTCATATATCTGCACATATACACTATAGGTGCTTGCATGTATAAAACTTGCATGAATTGCTAGAGTTTTCTGCTCCTACAAACTTGTCACTTGAGCACTTTCCTCCTGTCTCTCATTCACCTGTTTTGCCAAATACCCATTCAGCTTCACCAGGCAACGAGCTCAAGAATGGATAAGAGACAAAACCAAACCAGCAAACAAAACAGCATGCAACCCTCAGGCCTTCCTCGTCGCGCCGGGCAATCTAAAAATAGGCATTTGTTTGGCTAAATTCATTAATATGTCAACACTAGGTTGTACCGTAGTGTCACAGGCAAAACAGTCTCAACTCGGGGAATTTCACTTAAATCAGTGCCAATTAACAAGCTCTTAATTACTGATATGGGCATTGAGGAACAAAGACAGCAATTAAGCACTTGGGGAAACATGTAATTTGTGCCAGGGTAAGAGGGGGCCAGGTTTGCTCCTCGGCGAGGACTGAAGCCAGAGGAAGGAGAGCGGCTCCAGCAGCAACTTGGCGATTGCCAGGATCACAGGGAACCTCGCGAGAGGATTTTGGAGCAGTTTGGAGCAATATCCGATACTCTCCCCACAGCTCTGCTCCCTCCAGCGCCACCTCAACCGCAGAACAGCCGGGCGCTTAATGACACCGTGTCGCCAAACGCCTGTTGTTCCTAAAGCAGACTTGTTGTGGCTGCTGCAGCTCGAGCGGGTACACGAAAATCCGTTCTGTTCCCATGGAAAAAGGAAGAGCATCAACCTGCCCCCTAACACAGAAAATTCACCAGCTCAGGAGAGATGGCATCTAAGGTCACAGATGCTCAAATTCACAGGTATACAGAGTGAATTATAGCATCTACAGTTATCTACATATGCATGTAGATACTTTATCTACATATGCATGTAGATACTTTATAAAAATAAGATTTCTGTAGGATGGTATGTTTTGCATATCTTTATGTATTCTCTATAAAATCTAAGCAAGTTAGCTTCCAAGTCCTTACACATTTGGAATTTTCAGAAATTAAAATATTTACAAAACTTCGATTTTGTTCTGCTGCACATTGCACTTCTTTTTCAAACAAAGTATTTAACTAAAGCCTTGGGTTAAGTGCAGCTCAAAGGTAAAACAAATAGAACTTGTAGCAAAACAGAGCTTTACTGCTTTTATCTAATTTAAAAAATCAGATTCTGGTTTTCTCTCTGAAGTCTCTGTATAACTGCAATTAAGTTAGCTAGAAAGTGTTTGAGGGAGATTAAAATTAGACTGCTCAGGAATTCTCTATAAATATTTTAAGTCATACTGGTCTTTTTTTTTACAGAAATTCTGCTTTTGTAAAGAATATTTTTGTGTTGCTATGCTTTTGTTTTTAAAGGGAAAGTTTAAGCATTCATCAGGAAACCCCATTTCTGACCAAAAATACACATGGCAATTTAAAATTCAGATCAATGTCAAAATCAATGGCATCCCCTGCTTTTAATTTTACTGCTCCAAGATGACACGTAAGATCAGGGATCACCTTATAGCATAAGGGGACCCAGGCAAAGCCAATTCACATCCTGCTCCCGCCCTCCGCAAGGGGTTACGGCCGCTGTCCACATCCTCGGAGTCAGCCCTCCATCAATACACTGAATAATTTAGCAGGCAGCTGCTTGATGTTTTTATACAGCTCATGAACTTATTAATACCCCGAAACCTCTGCCTTAGCTGGTATTTCCACATGGCAAAGTGGCTCACGGACCAAGCCACATACACGCTGCTTGCCATGAGCCTGCTGGAGCTCACCTGGCACCTATCTATATTGTGCCTATTTCTAAGGCTAAAACACAAGCCATAACTTGCTGACCCACTTCAGACTTAATCAACCATTATATGCCATGCACAGCTTGCAACCAGAATATGAACATCAAAATCAAGTAAGCTGTTAAAATATCCCAAACACATCAGCAGCAGCCCAGCTTCTAGAGGGCTTTGATTAGAAATTAACACTATTAGCCCTTATCCATGTCTGTGAGAAAAATAGTAGAAGTTAGAGACCACCTTTCCGAGGTGAGAAACATGCAAAACGTGTCCCAGGAGTCTCATTTGTAGCTACCTTCAGGAGCTAATGTTCCCATCAACACATTTTTCACCTGAAGACCTGTCAGCATCTTGTATCTTCTGTCTTCTTGTCAGCCCTATAGTGCAGGTATTAGGACTTAAAATTTTATATATATATAAAGATACCTTGTTTTACAGACACTGAGCAGTAAGTCAGAAACCAACTCCAGGCAAAATGCTTGTACCTTCTCTAAGCCCAAGCACCACCTACCTAAGAGCTTTCCCAGCAGAGCCGTGTAGGCAAAACCCCGCTACGAGGTATTGGTATCTGTGTGAAAACTGTGTGAGGGAAATGGGGTTCAGGGAACTGCCAAATGAGAACGAAGACTCAAGTTTCACCAGGGCCTGGGTGCCATGTGCCATGCGGACAGGCAGAACAGAACAGCCCTCTCGGGCAATAAGATGATTGCGATGCCCTAAGACTTCCAGACAACTGGGACCTGACAGGGGCTGGCAGCTGCTCTGCTAAACACAAAAGCAGCAGTGAGAGGCTGAAAAGATGCTCTCCCTTGAGCAGAAAGAAAATCCTTACTAAACTCAGGGGTCTAACCAGCAAAGCAGAGAAAAATCCATCATTATCAAGGCACCCAACAGGTCGATCCCAACAGGAGATGCAGGCTGTCATGCTGGATAATGCCATCCTTCGTGCCACTCAAAGTTGTTTTGCGCATCCCAAATATTCTGCCAGCATTTAGTCTTCAGATTAGAGATATGCAAATCCTAATGAACTGGCCTCTAGCCAGCAGCAGCCTGGCAGAGCGGGACACGAGCAGCGGCGTCGAGCAGCCCCCAGCTCCATCAAAACCTTGCACAGCAGAGGACGTTCAGCACTCGCAGCCAGAACCTTGTAGGAGTCATAATGAAGGAAAACTCTTCACAGAGCTCTTACAAATTCAAAAATATCATTCCTGTTACAGGTGTAAGGGGGGCAAAGCCGCTAATTGGAGCTCAGTTATGGTAACTCTTAGAAAACACGGTACTATTTTTAAAAGCACAAGTACTCTAGAGGATGGGGAGGCAGGAAGTGCACCAGGACTGTGAACTCTTGTATCAGAACAAGTTTAAGGGGGGCATTGGAGGAGTGCACGAGAGGACAGCAGGGAGGAGAATAAAATTATCATTAGAGATAGTGGACGTGAAAGCCACAAAGGCCCTTGATGGCGTTCATGATGCACACCCTTTGCAGGTATTACTGTAATAGAGTAATATTTTTTGTTATAGCTGCTACAAGGAAAGCACTCATCCATGCCAAGAACAGAGGTCATCTTCTCCCTGCTTCCTCATGGCCTACGCTGAGATTTCTGTTAGATCCAGCAGTCTCTCCTATTGCAAAGCCTCTTCCTAAGGAGGAAGGGAAAGTTAGTACTAGGAGAAAGAGAAAACACCATGAAAATGAAAAAATGAATATGGCCCAAGAGCAACAGGCAATTCTGTGCGTCTCGGCTTGCAGAAACCTAACCTAACCATCAAAGGAGCCCTAGCTTTAGGATGTCACCATCTCAACAACAGAAATTCTGGCTGTAGAACTTCTTCGGCACACTGAGAAAGAAAAGTCACAAGATTTATAGACAATGATTTTAACTGCAATTATTTTAACTACGTATAAAATGCATCACTGTCTTTATAAGGTATAAATGAGTACGTGCGATTACATGCTAATTACTTGCAATTAAATTACAGTGTAAATACGGCATTGCACCGAGATAATCAGATGGTTACTTGTACAATGGAAATTAATTGATAACAGGAGATTTGAGATTTGCAACTGCAAATTAGAGTGATTACATTTTCAGTAATACGTTAGGTATAATACACAGTTAACAACATTGTAGTTTCCCGTCCCCAATACGATGCCATCACACGTGGCATTGGGTACCCCTGTCCAGGGTGACAGTAAGGAAGGAGGTAACAAGTTTTTGGATCAGCCTACATGTCCTTTGCTGTTATTTCTGACATAATTACCCTACATAATTTCTATCAATATCTTATCTGAAACATTCTCTATGCTGCTGGCAATAGGATACTTAGTTCTGATTAGCTTGAGAGAGAGAAATTTCTACAACCTTATCTTTCTCGTGCATTTCAGATTCAGATTCCCTTCCCTCTTAGCTCCATCCGGCACTTAGTTTCACTTGTGTGGCCGTCTACAGCTATAAACATAAATTGTCTGCAATTTTACGCCTTCAAAACGCTGACATTTTCTCATTATTTCACCAACCTGCAGGAGGCAAATCTACGATCTATTCATAAAATAATGGCAGCGGCTGTTTTTGCTGCTTACTGGAATTTGTTTGTCCTTTTCTTAAAGGTTGTGTCTGTGTGTGTGCTGACAGCGTTACTCAGATAACATCTGCATGTTGGGCCTGACTCTTGCGAGAGAGAGGATGCGTCTGCAGTAGCTGCTCGTTGATTTTCTTTTGACTCCTGCTTGAGGCTGAGGCTATTTCTTATTACCCATTATTAATATCAAGAGTATATCTGTTTGGCTACACTGACCTTGTAATGATCTTTATTTCTTCTTACATTAGTGCCTGTGTGCATAGTTTTTATTACTCATTCTGTGTATGTGTTTAGCCAATTCCGAATCACATGATGCAGCCAGGGTGTTTGGTACAGTCTGTATTGGTTCAGTATAGTTTAATCACATGTTTTTAGCTCTGCTATAACGATACCAGGATTTTGAGACAGAGTTGATTTAACAATTCATCTTATCTTGAGATACCTTCTATTATACATCTGATTACTAAAATAACTGGTAAAGCAGGTAAAAATTCTGAAATTCATAGCACTTCAAAAGCCAAAATAAACTAAAATAAATAAATAAATAAATAAAATTAAAAAAGAAAAGAAAAGAAAAGAAAATGGAGGAAGAGGGGGGTCTTGTCTCATTCTCTGGAAAGGCCTCCAGTAAAGGAACTGAAGTCAGCACGTAGAAAAATTTTCCAATATTCACGCCTCCAGGAAATGAGAAAGAAGTTTCCTTAATCCAGAAAGGGAAGGCCTAAGAGAGCTCCCGAGAAAAGCAAGCCCCTTTTTCCATTTTACAGAGAGGACCAAGGCACTGTGGCCCAGTGAAACATGCTCTGCTTCTGCAGCTGGGCTAGAAGCTAGATAGGAAGCTGGAAATCTCTATTAGACATTTTGCTTACAAAACCAGAAATTATCAGCTCTATGATTTGCCGGTCACAGAACTAGCAAGGCCAGGTAACCCGTAGGTTAAACATGCATGATTATAGATGGCTTGTCAAGAGTATGACTGGGCTAATTGATGGAAAAATCCTGCTGTACCAAACTGACCTTATTATTGTTCAGATTAAAAAGAGGGCCCTGCAGAGCAGTGACAGCCTCTGCTTCAAGAGAGCTTTCAACTCTAACGTGATATTTTACCAATGTGCAGAGATATTTCGCACTGCAGTCTCCACCAGCAGCATCCTATATCAGATGACAGCAAGGAACTTGCCACCCATCATGGGAAGAGCGCACGGAGTCCTCTGAGAGAAGCGGTACCAGCAGAGTCATTAAAATGTATGACACACTCTCTGGCTGCTAGCACATCAGCAGTGCCTGGGAATACGATGTCTATAATAGGGAACATACTGGCTCCAACCTTCTTATTCATTTGGGATACCTCTAGTACATCAGAGTTGGACTGACTTATTTCATAAAGGGGAGCAGGCCAGATGTACCAGCCTCCAGCTGGCAAGCTGCACTGGAAAATGAAACACAAGCAGCATACAGGTGGCCTTCTACAGTAAGCCCAGCTGAGAATGAGGTTATGATTTGCTGTTTGGAAATTATTAGTGTATGCAGGGGTAAGAGCCTAAAGGTCTGTTAGAAAAGGCAGAGAGAAGCAGCAGAACACATTTTACTTATTTTTCAGCTGCATTATATTTTCTCCGTGGGAGGTAAAAAACTGGCAATTACTCTTGAAGATGTGCAGATCGGAAGACAGAACATATATCAAAATAAAAGGGGTATGAATGGATTCTCCCGCCTTTCCTGGCTGTTTATTCAAGCAGGGAGCTTGAGAAAGGCTGTTACCGTGAGCCACACAGAACATCACAAGCAGTTCCCCCAGTCTCACTGACATTACGTGAGAATCAGAAAAAAGATAAAGAAAAGTAACTATACTGTAAATATACAATCCAAATAAAGTCATTTGGAAAGTATGGGTTGGGTTGACAAAATTAATATTTCTATATGGTCATAATGAATATAGACAATTTGTATAGACAAATTTTAGGAAATTCTGCAGCAGTTCTGCTCTTTCACACTAAGAGGATTTTTAGAGAATGGGGAAGACATTTACATAAGGTAGTAAATAATTTTAAAGAACGTATTCTTGCTTTGAAGAAGCATTAATATATTTGAAGGTCAGAATTCATATGAACTTGCTGGAACTCATATTCATCAGAAAGAAACTAAGTTCCAGGAAGCCCACTAAAAAAGTAGAATGTGCATTTTCCTCAGGAATTACTTTGAACTTTGGTGTCATGTATCTGACTTAATGCTCTAATGGTATGACTTGAACACTAGAGGAGGATTTACAGGAAATATCTGTTCCTTATCTGATTATAGAAGGAAACCAAAGTCTCACAGTGTGACACTCCAAGGTGGCTTGCTGTCACCCTAAGCCTCCAAAATTAACTATTTATCATGGGATTAAAACAGGGCTTAGAGTGCCCACTGTCAACAGCCACACTGTTCAAGCCCAAGGACTATTTGACTCCAAAGGAAAAGACAAAAGGCAGAACCAAGCAGGAGAAACCCAAAGGCACAGAGCAATGAGGTGATCTGTCCCCCCTTTTCAAAGCAGGTCACTGGCAAAGTAAGAAACACAACCCAGCCTCAGACCAAGCTGTTCGACTCCACTGACTTGCAGGTTAGAGGCTGGTAACTGTGACAAAGCAAGCTTGGTAGGCAGCAGTTACTGGAACAAAACACCATTAAGAACAATTTCAGTATAAGAAATGACTCAGGAGATTGCCAGCTATCAAGAACTCATTCAAAAAAAATCTTTTGGAAAGTCTGTCATAATAGAAAACGCAGAAGCTCATCATGAGAGCCTCACTTTTAGAAAAGAGCAGTACCGAGTTTTTGTCAAGGTTAGAGCTTTACAGACGTGATTTTATCTTAAAAGCAGGTCCTTGAAAACAACTGGGAAGATGCCAAGGAGGCACACATGCACTTCAAGGATCTTGAAAAGATACCAAGGTGCATAACAGGAGACTAATGATGAGAGCTTAGACGGACGGGCTGCGGGACTCATCCTGGCAGGCCAGTAGACCCCTCGCTATGAAGGCAGATGCTCTGTACTGGCTGTGCTCTGTCTAGCAATGTGCCCGTATGTCCTCCGAGTCTTTACTTGTCTCTGTTGACCTCCTGGAGATCCCTTGTGGGGGATCTCTGCTCAGAGCAGCTGAGGAATTTTTATTCCAGCTGCTAAACTTGGCTGAATTAGATTCATGTGAATGAAAAATGCAATATCAACAAACTATATGCCCTTAATTTACAAACCATGCTAACAGTAATTAAGAAAAAGTATGTCAGAAGACCAAAGGGATTGTCCTCTGGGGAAATCACAAGATATTGGCACTTCTGTATTACTGACCTCAGCAGGATGCCAAGGAAAAGAAGAAAGGTTAAAGAGTCTGACTGAAACACAGTCTGTTGCAGAGCTGGCTGCTATGGCAAGATGAGGGACATGGGACACCCAGCAAACGGCAGCACAAGGACACAGAGAGCTGTGTGCCAGAGTCCAACTCCACATGTGCTTCAAAGATATATGGCTGTGTCAGTCCCAGTCTCCCCTGCCCTGTTATCCCACCTTGGCTCTTCTACACTACCTTTCACACCATCAAGTGCTCATACTACAGTCCAAACCAATAGAGAAAGTGTTTTTGAAAGAGTTTTTATAAATTAAAAAAAGTTAAAAATTTGAAAGAGATTTTGTAAGTTAAAAAGAAGCATTCTAGTGAAGGTTGCTCCGAAAAGCACCTCTTCCAGGAGCCACACTCAGATGCACGTCATGTGCAGATGCCTCCCACGCTATCCCCTACACCATCAGCAGAGAGCCAGAGTACCAGAACACACAGTTTTGGTAGCATGAAAACAGGAAGGAGACAGGGATTTAAAAAGTATTTTTGAGGGGCAAATGCATGAGAAGTTTGCAAGTGTGCATAACTTCTCTGATAGGTTCTTTCCAAGGCAAATGTATGCCAGACTAAAGTATGCTAGGACAGAAACTGGTTTCACATTATTCGGATAACTAAGGTTATTTATGTATAAATGCAATATATACCATGCCAGAACCAACGATTATATCCCTCGCCTTCTGAGTTAAAGGATTAGGTCACAGCCTTGTCAGATGCTTCTAACTGCTGATGCCAGTGCCCCATGGACCAGGCTCCCACAGCCTGAGCAGATGCTTCTAGGACAGCACTGATCTCTGAAATTACCTAATCGTTAATTATTTTGAAGACTTGCTGAAAACAGGTACACAAATCTCACCAATAATTTAATTGGTTCTAGTCTCTAGAACACCCTGTTTACAGATCCTAGCACCACTAAATCATCTCCTGTGCACCACGCACCTGTTTATTTTGCCCACGGAAGGAAGCAGCAGCAGCATCTGGTCATTGCATCCTTTGAAAGAGGTTCTCTGGTGCCCTCCAGGAAAGTGTTTTTTTAAGTCCCTTCCTTGCCGGGGGCGGGCTGGCCGAGGCGCGCGCGGCTCCGTCTGCAACGCGGCCGCCCCACGCCAGCCGCGCGTGAAGGCAACGCGAACTGACACTGCTTCGAGACGGCAAACACAAACTGATTTAGCAACTCTGACAGGCATTTATAAGGAAAATAAAATGCGAATCTAATTTCAACCTACTGTACTGAAATAATATGCAACATGTTTTGATGACATAAATATTTCATATACGAACAGCATCTTGTTTGGTAGCAAGACGCTTGCAGACAACACTGGGAGGTGTCCTGAGACACACAGACGGCTTAATTGCCATTTTTCTGTGAGCAGCCTAACAGCAGAGTAATTTTTAGATGCTTATTGACTTAACTGTTTTGCCAGATGTCAATAGGTAAAAAATCAGAAGTAAAAATCATGACTGAACCTTTCTTCCTAATTAATGGCTGTATTGATTAGTTGGGTTTCTTCCTGCCCCATGCACAAAAAGCACTAGATTTCAGAAGGGTCTCTGCCAAAGATGCATTTATACTTGCAGTTTGTTGGTTAAAAAAACAAAAACAAAAAAAAAGACTGAACTCTGCAGCATGCTAACAGCATCACTTTTTAAAAGTGCATTGATAATGAACAGCCCAATGAAGTAGGGCAAAGCTGGGGATTTAAAGTCTCAGGAGCTTTTTGTTTTGTTTTCATTTACATTGAGTTTCAAGGCTCAGCAATTTAACAGTCAGCACAGCCATTCCCATTTCCTTCATTTCAAATATAGGGGGGAAAAAAATTAGTTACATCTCAAACGAGAAATCAATCCCAAATTCAACCTGGCAACTAACCAAGATATGTTGAAAAAAACAGTCCAACTTTGCTGAAGCAATAGCTGGAAAGGTGGTGAATTGTGTCACAAAATCTATGCACAGCCCTTGAATTTGCACAATACCCTGCACCCAAAATACAAGCAAGGAAAAAAATGAACATAATTTAAATGACATTGAATATTCAATAATGGTAATGACCTAAATATGAGAAGCGCTCTTTGATGTGTATTTCTGTGGAAACTGCATTTGTCCTTGACCTTTGCTTACTCATTATTTTGTCTACACATAATTAACACATTCATAATATCATATAAATGCCACTTATTGATACTATCCCAAGGGCAACTAGTTATCTAGGAAGAACATGGACACATTAACATTTACTGACTCATTTAGCTTCTCTTCTGCATTAAACTGAAGAAATCTATTTGTCAGACCACATAGAAATGTATATTAAATAAGCAATATTTTACAAGGGTTATAAAGCTTCAAATTCTGTCAGACAATAGTAAAAATAATTTAAAGGAACAGCCCCAAATGAGAATGTTGTCTACCACTGCCCTGGTTGGATACCTGCTGCCATGAGAAGGCTGCTCCTTGAGCACACAGTAATTCAGCTGATAATACCATGTTTACATCATATTTATAGGTTATAAATAGATTTAATTTGTGTGGGGTTTTTTTGTTCATTTTTTTTTTTAAATCTCATCCCGAGCCAACCTAGTAAAATTACAAGATGCAAGTATGTTAGATCAAAGCTTCAAATTTACCTTTGATAAACTGAATCTATGAAAAAAAATGAAGTTTTGCCTCCAACACACCAAATTTCAACCATGTTTGACATCACTCATAAGTTCACGTATCTATTCAAGTTAACATTTTAACCTACACAATTAGATATTTTGAGATATGGAATATGTTCTGGTAGCAAAGCCAAAACTGAGATCATGACAAAGGGGGTTAAGAAGAGTGAATTATAATCTTTCCTCTTCCCTTTTCCACAAACCCTTCTTCATTATGCACACCACTAAATATTCAGGGCTACTTAAGATTATTTTGAATATATTGTTCATTGTACTTGAATTTTATCTGGAAATTAATTCCTAAGAGTTTTGCAAGAAATATCTGGTAAAACACATGTCAACACTTTGGGAAGAGCTGCAAATTTTTAGTAAGCTTAAGTTAAATTTAAAATTGGACTAATTAATTACTTGAGATAGAACAAGAGCACGATTGTAGCAAAGGACTAAAATGAAACAAAGCAAAAAGCAAAGTCTGGCCTGATTCCAGCAAGAATAAACAGGCACTGCGTTTCCAGCCCGACACCAGTCTCGCTGGGCTAGTGCTGAGGAACCCAAGGGAGGCAGGAGGCATCAGCCCCGCTGCTGCACGGGGATGAACGGCCCATCCAGCTCATGGGCTGGGCTCTCCATTAGACCTCAACAACATCATCATCTGAAAGGTTTGAGGGTTTGAGCACAGCGTCCATCACCCGATCTCAGAACTGATCCCTTTCTTCTCCATGAAGTTTTTTTCCAATGCATATTTCAATACACGTTTTCTTCCTTGCTTTTACTGGTTTTTTTTTTCTAATTCATCATTCCCGTTCATTCCATTCAGGACCTGTTCCTGAACCAAACACGATGCTTCAGATCCCCAAACCTGCCTGCATCTACATAGGCAGGTTAGGGTACAGTGTGGCTCCTCAGAGTTTGTATTAAAAGTACCAACCAGCGCCCTTACCGCTTCCATGCCAGGCTCCTTTTCTTTTCAAGAGAGAGAGGAAGAAAAATAAATAAATAAATAAACCACAGAAAAAAAGCAGCCTTGGACAAATCTTTTTTTTTTTTCCTGATAATGTTAAAGCATGTAAATGTATTCACAAGCTAGGTGTGGATAATAGCTGTTAAATTTGCAAAAGAGTGACCACTGAAGACAATAGTAACAAATACACAAAAGAAAACAGTTTACAAATTGGATTTTTCTAATTTCACCGTGGAAACCTCTACCTAAGCATGACCAAGCTCAGATGAAGAAATATCAGAGGAAAAGTTTTATGTCCTTTCTGCTCGTGTAACAAGGGGCAGGATTCTCCCTCTATGTTTTATCAAAACAGTTTAAAATAGGATCATGCCTACACCTATACCCGCAAACCCCTCACATTTCAAACTCTGCAGTTTGTATCAGGTCCCACTTGGAGCGAAAAAGGGAAAGAAAGGCCAGGCTGCAGATGGTCTGAAATAAAGCAAAAACAGACCAAGCCCACGGTTTGCCCAGGTCTCTGTACGAGATCCCTCTGGGCTGATGGGAGCTGCCCAGAACACAGGGCTGGCTCAGTCCTGGGCCACTGACAGGCCCACGACAGCTGATGCACGGATCCCATCCAATATCTGGAATACAAAATGGCAAGGTTCAAAACAGAAGGGAATGAGTGACAGGGGCTAAGGAGACTAAAGGACAGAGGAACCGCAGCAACAGGCAGCTCCAGCTCCTTCTTTGTTAAGAGGATGATGATGGGAGTGACACCAAGGGGAACGCATTTTGAGTGGCCTGGAAGAACCTGTACAGTTGTTCTCCTACCTGTTAGTGCTGTAACCAACACACGGGTTGTACCTGAGACTCTGTGAAACTCACTGTAACCTGTGATATCTGAGGCACTGGGGCCAACACAGCATCATATTCGCTAAAAATGACACAGAGGTGACTGGACATATAATGGGAAGAATGTTAAATTTTTCTAAAGAATTTGTAAAGAATTCTAAAGAATGTGCAGAAGGTCAAAATGGGAGAAAAAAAGTATTTGGGGTCAAAGCCTATTTCCTGCTGTGAACCACTTTGTCTGGTATCAGACTATGGAATTTTTAATCATTATGATTTATCGGTAATAACAACAAACAAGCAGGCAATGGCTTGTAAAATAATTCTCAAGATTGTCATATTTCATTGGCGTTTTCCTTTGGAAAAAAATAAGTTCTCAAAGGAAAGTTTTGAAAAAGCAACACTTTGTGGAACACTAAACATCCTTTTTTATTAAAGCATCAGCTTCCTCTCCCTGAAGCCCAGCATAATTCTGCTATCTCTTCCATGCATCTATTTTTAGCTAATATATTTAATCATTTGCACAGCAAGTGGAATACGAGGAGCCATCCAAAATGGACTCACATTTCCTGTTTGTTTTTTCAACGCACTAATTCTACTTTCCTGCACATCCTGCTTACACAAATGACATCCTTCCTAGGAACCAGTCCACAAGCCCATAATGCCATTTAGTAATCAAAACATGGATAACCACTTATCCACTTTTCTCCTCTTTTTCAACCTTCATTTTCCTTTTCCTCTTTCCCTGCACAGACTTTGGGTTAGTAACTTCTAATACTTCTACTTCTGTCTTGTCTCATAGCCTGGTAGCAGTAAGGGGGAAATATCCATCCTGGCGGTATTACTAGTTTATAAGTATTTACAAAAACTGTACAGAAATATACTTTTCAAAACCAAAGTAGTCACAAAAAGGTGGCCGGTTCGGTTCACCAAGACCTACGGCAACTTCCTTCCCTCCTTTTCAGACCATGTGTGTTTAACGTTTCCCCTCTCCACATCCTACAAAAGAATCCAAAGAACTTGGAAAAAAGGAGGAAAAAAAAAAAAAAAAATATTTTAGGTATAGAGTGGAAAGGAAGAATGAAGTTGAAGTTATTTTTCCTGGTCCCACGTTAATCCTGTGGGAAATCAGTGCAACTGAGAGCTCCCCCCCAACTAAAAACCTAAGTCAGCTCAAGCTCACTTGAGGCTCCATTGACTTTAGGAAAGCTAAAGCAATAACATATTCTGTCAATTATTTAAATTGTTCGCCCCTTCTCCTGCGGGTGCCTATGTGCGCGCTCCGTCGCGCCGCAGTCTTGGAGGCCAAGCCCTAGCGCCAGAGCGGGCGGCAATGCAGAAACACTCCGCAACTCCACGGGCCTTAACGAGCTACCAAGATTAGCTCTTCCCAGAACAACCCAGAAGGCCTCTCTGCAGCTGCATTTAGGTATTGCACAATATTTTAGATTTTATGCAATACCAACAGACTACATCATATAGATATTATCAGGGTTTTATATGGGCTTGCTTATACCCACCCATTATGTTTTAGACAAATCATATCTGATTAACAAAAATACATTTTTAATCCCAATTATTTGAGACTTTAAAGCAAGTTTTGAGAGAGATTACTCATCGTGACCATTTCAAAAGCCAGGAATCTATGTCCCTAGGGAAGGATTGGCTCAAAACAGCAATGCAGGTACAAAAATAACTGTGCCTGTTCTAAGCAGGAGACAGAGCTGTTCTGAATCCATGGGGGAGAAGGAAAGCAGTCAGCATTAACACATCTCCACTTCTTTTCTCCCCTCGAGCAGCTCACTAACCCAAAATTCAATGAATTTGGGTAGAGCTTCCCAGGAACTGAAGTGCCTAAGCACTCGGGTCTCTGGCCACCTCGCCGCACGCCTCTCAGACCTCCATCTCCAGCAGCATGCGGCAGCTCCCAGGACTTCCACAGGGATAAAGACCTGAAGTTTTAATCCATTCAAAGACTTAATAAATTATAAGGATCATATAAACTGACCAACATATATATATATATGTATATGAATCACTTCTTTCACAATGCAGAACTCCAAGAAGTATTTTCTCCTGGAAGCATTTAGCTGAGCTATGGCCTAGCCTAAAATTGGGTGTATTAACAGAAGTCAGGCCATCAGATGGCTTCTGTGATTTCAGACTGGGGCAATTTGCGAAGGATTTTATAAATCCTCACAGATCATTCCACCAGCTTGTTGTTAGTGTTGTTGTAGTGGTTGTTGTGCAGATTCATACAGCCTTAATTGCTGTATGATTCGTGCCACCACTCTGCAACGTATGGAAGTGACATTTAAGCCTGCCAGAGATGGAGCTTGATGATCCAGAACAGCAAGCACCATTTTAAAATGTGACTCTGCAGTTTATTTTTGACAGATGGATTTTCCAGGTATAGAACTGTGTTATCTCTGTGATATCTGAACTCAATTTAAGTTTGATCTATAAGATTATTTTCCTTGCAACCCCTTTGGACACTTGCAACAACAATATTTCCCCTCTCCCTACACAAATCTAATTTGGTCTTGCACTGCAACTCTGCTTAGAGAGCTATTTAGTGGCTATGTTTCAGAAATATGAATCAAATTTTGTTGAGTGAAATAAAATTAGCTACCCAGGAAAGGATAATCTACTTTTCTAGGGGCAATGATTCCATATTTTAGGTAATGTTTCTAACATACAATAATAATCATAATAATAAAATGGTTCGGAGATGCAGTGTGTGCTGATAGCAAGCAGGCTATCAGAGCTAACCTGGCTGTCTCTGACCACGCCAAAAATGCCTGGGAGCATCAGGTGGTGCACAGAACCAGCCATAAAACTGGGAGCACTTGCACCAACAACCTTAGACCCTCCTGATGCACCAGGAGAGAGGAAGCTGCCAGCATTAAGAGCAGAAGGTTTGGCCCTTGTTTTGGCTTTGAGTCCAAATGTGCTGAATGAAGCAGAGATCAAGCGTTCCTGAACTATCAGCAGCGTCACCAGCCACATGCTGGCAAGTTTCTAACTTCAGCATCCAGAAGAAGAAGAAAGGACAGAAGCAAATGAGCAACCATGGGGCACAGTCCCACTCTACGTGCACACTGCAGAAATACAGACCCATCTTTGAACAGGCTCTTCAAAGGAAAGAATGAAGCTTGGAAGCAAACCATAAAGCAAAAACCCATCCTAAACTCCAAGTAACAGAGAAAGAGATGCTCTCAGCTGTCAGCTGCCCTCTCCCCATACTCGTCTTCCCCCCGCTTGTTTAACTTGTGAGCCTTGGGGAGGACAACGCGCTACACAACGCGGGCGCTCGTGACGCTGCGGAGGCGCCGAGCAGCACGTCGTGCCCGCGGGCGGGCGCCACGTAAACCACACCGATACTTAGAGCCGTTCCCCGTGCCACCCCTCCCCAGCAGCCAGTAATTTGCCGCCTGAGTTATGGTTCCCTGCAGCACCTTTTGTTCGCTGTCAAGGTTCTGCAACAATGACGGATGCAGCTACATGCAGCCAAAAACTCTAGAATTTGATATACTAAATCATTCTAGATATTAAATGTCTCGGCAATAAGCCGAGCAAATGAATTCCTCTGGAGCCTGCACTTCGTATCGCACACGAGGCAGGAGGGACTCATGATATAGTTCCATAGTGTTCCTTGGAAAATTACACAATTTGGTTGTATTGACAGTTACAGGAAAGGAATCAGATTCCTAAGAAAAATTCAGACAATTAATTTCTGGTGGCCATTGGAAGAGCTTGCAAACCTCCATTAGTAACTGGAGCAGCTGAAAGCAGTCTGGAGCATTAAGAGACAGACACTTATTCCTGTTTTAACAGCAACAGCTGATACATACGTATAAAACTTCCATTTACACTAGTAAATAAACAAAAAGACCGCAGTAAAATAAACAAGGGGAGAACACGTTCAGCATGCTTAAACAGCAAGATATGGGCAGCTTTTCACATCTAGTCTAATCAACCTAACCTTTTAATCTCTGCTGGTTTTAAATCTCCTTCCTTCCCCCATAATACACCAAAGCCAACAGAATGAAATAAATCTCATCTCAATGATTTGTAAGGAAAATGCAACTTTTCAGAAGAAACTCAAGGTAAATAGATTAATAAATGAGGAGGGTGGAACAGTTACTACATGGCTTTTAATTTCTCAAAATTACCATCAGATACTACTACATCACAGTGGTCAGCATGGGAAAGACTCCGTAAGCTCCCTAAGCAAGGGAAGCATTGCCCATTATCACACTAGTACAAATTACTCTGACCTTTTCAGCTTTCTCATCCTAGGCTTGCTTTTTTCCACTTGACTTGAGAAAATACTGAGTCAATCTCCGTTCTGCTCGCCTCCTCCTCAGCCGTATCTGACACGTGTTTTTCCCGCTCCCCGCACCTGCGATTACGAGGAACACATCAAGTGCCAAATTCGCCCCTGGAAGCGCCTCATGTGCTCCTGGTGTGCCAGAGGCAGCAAACGCCCAGCCTCGTGCCCGAGCTGCTTCCTCCACCTCTGCCTGCCCAGGATAACAATAAAACAACCAAAGTATTTCTTTAGCATTCCTTGCAGAGCACTGGCAAACACTACGAAAGTCATAAGCACGGAGCCGTGTGCGCTCCCGCAAGGAGGAAACTGGAGGCGCTGGGGAGGAGCAGGGAGAGGGCAACGCTGAGCGGGCTGCAGAAATCTCAGCCGTCAGCCAAAACGCAGGCCGACCTGCTGCATCAGGCTGCACAGGCAGAGATGGATAACAGCAAGGAGGGAAACAGCGTGAAAAATGAGTTAAACTGAGGAAAAGAAGGGCTCTGCAGTCAGCAAGGCACTGCTGGAATCGTCAGAATGCAAGAACAGGGAAAATGGGGCCTTTCTGTAGCAATTCCCCAGAACTAGAAACCCTGAAAAACTATACTGGGGAAATGGTATGACTCCGGGTGCAGGTGCACACTTTAAAAAAAATTAAGAACACCTGCAGATCGTCCAAAGCTTTCCCCCCACATAACCCCCCTCCTTCCCTGCTCTCTCTCTTTTCTCCAGGATGAGCTGCAGAGGAGCTTCCCAAGGCGTGGGGGGGGTACCTGCGGGAGCAGGACCGCAGCGGTGGCCGGGCTGCTGCCCGCGGGCGCTGCACCGACCGCAACGTGCTGCGAAACAGAGCGACAGAGCTGCTCTAACAGCTGCCCGCTCCCCTCGCTGAGCGCTAGCCGTGCTGTGTGGCCAGGGATTCGCACACGGGACAGTGCCCATTCAAAGGGCACCCCAGGAGATGGGGGACCCCGAGCCAACCCCGCTGCGGGTGCACGAGGCCGGAGGAGCCGGGGCCGCTCTGGCGCCGCGGGTTCCTGCTGCGCAACATGCACCAAATGCTGCCACCCTGTGGGACAGGCGTCACCCACGCGTGCTTCCAGACAAGCAAAACACTCCAAAATATGTGCATACAGGATCCGGGAAAAATACTCTGGAGTAACAGAGCATTTATATATATGGATTGGGAGAAATAAAGCAGGTTATTCTAATGTGGACGGAATGAGAACGAATACTGTAAAGCAAAATGATCTGCATTTTGAAATTACCAATCTGAGGCATTTACAGAGCGCGTATTTACTTGCTAACACCAAGGCCTCGGCTGAGATCCTGTTTTGTGGTTGCTAAGAACCACTTCTATTTGAAATTACTTGCCTGCTGTACTTCCTACTTCATTCATTTCTACTTGTAGCTATACATGCACAAAAGAGGGCATTATATATCTCCCTAATTGAACAATACAGATCAATTAAATATGAAAAGTCATTCTTGGATGCAAACCCTCTTAGGTAAATGTTCTGCTCTTACGCTAAGTAACTCTTTTTAAAGCAAGCAGTCGAGTGCTGTTCAGACGCTTTTTTCTAAAGATCAGGAGACAAAGACCAAGAAGATTCATTCATTCATTCATGACAAGAGGACAGAGAACTCTTGCCTCCATTTCACAAGAGCAGAGTAGTTGTGATATATATATATATTATTATTTGATGAAATCTATTCAGTGCTCAGTGCGGGAGGTGAAAATCTCTTCCTCTGCCTTGTGCTGAATAAATCTTTCAAGCACATTTACTCCATTAGTCAGTGACTCCATTACCACAAAGTTCAGTGTTATCAAATAGTATCATGGAAAAAATAAAAAAATAAAAAGCATGTGAGATGAATTCACACCTCGTTTGTGGCTGGGTCATCAGCCACAAGTTCCTCCTGCTCATGGCAAACATCATGGTCCCACCAGAGGTCCCCAGGAAAAGACCCAGCAGCTCTCCTCGATAATTCAATGTATAACTCATGGGGGGAAGCTTTTGGCAACCGCAATTTTAGCACTAGGATCCCCTCTGCCCAAAGCTCAGCCTTGAGGCAGTTTATTCTGCCACTGACTCATGACACATGTTCTTCACTAACACACAGCCCGCTCTGCAGAGCGTTACCAAGTCAGCCGCAGCCTGGTACCAAGTTTACAGTAAGAGAACGCTGCTCAGACAGGAGCCAAACAACTGCAACGGAGGAAGGGCAGCCGGCAGCGACAGCGCCAAGAGCCACCACTGCTGACGGGTCTTCTCAAGGACATCGGCCTTCACTCCCGCACAGCAAGCGCGGGCAGGACAACTGCCCAAAGGAGCCGGGGATGATGGCTCAGCTGGAGAAGGGCACAAAGGAAGGATGGATTTCCTTTCCCCAAGGAAAGGGCTGGAGCCCTGTTCTGGGCACATTACTCATTAAGAGAGCCCAGGAAGGGGCAAATGGCAGTGATGGGACAACCTGGGCAGAGATCTCTGCACCAGCTGCATCAGCTTTACCTGAAATTAAATAAAAATGGAAGATCACAAATAAATGCCCACCAGCATGGTAACAACACCAGCTGCATGTTCTACACAGCTCTGTGGGCTTTCACAGACAGCTAGTTGGGTTTTCACACTCCTGTTATGGGAAGCACAGAAATGGAAATACATTTAATTGTTTGAGTACTATGTTATTTGTAAAGTCTTCCCAAATAATACCCTGTTATCTGCATGAGAACAGTCTAATAAAACATGCACTTAAAAATTCGATTAAAAAAGAAATACTTGTAGGTAATTGCTATTCACTACTCAAAGATTAAATTACACTCGCTATACAAGTTTTTTCCAGCCACAAACACAAAGTATGATAGTCATTCCTCATCTTGGTCTTCTAATTGACTAAAATGACCTGTTAAACCTTTCGTAAATTGGGCTGAAACATGGAATCTCTTCATTGGCTAAAGATTCTGCAAAAATAAACACTGATTTTGTCCAAGACCTTTAAAACTCTTACACTGACACTGTTTAGAGATGGGTAAATCAGTCCAGAGCTACAGGATGCTCAAGATCAGCAGCTGGCAAGAGTCCCAACAAGGACATCTTTAGCCCAAGATGTCTCTTGGCCCTTGTCCTGTGCTTGACCCGTGGTGGCATCAAGCCCCAGCAGGCCTGGAGCTTCCACTTTGCTGGCTGCAGAACCAGCCCCTTGTATCCCGTGTCCCCAGCACACCAGTCATCTTGGGGATGCCAACTCAGGAGACACGGGTATGACCAGATGAGAAGTCACACGAGTCTCCACGAAGGCGCTTAGGGAAGCACAGGACCCTCTGAGGGCAGGTGACAGGTCCAAGCTTCGGACCTGCGACACGTGAGCAAGCGCATGAAGGGGCAGAAGGGCCCATGGTCACCACTGAAGGGCCACGTGGCCCTGCCAGGCCAAGGCTCTGCCACCCATACCTGGTTCTGCAGGCAAGAACAGGGCGACACTGATGCCTTGTTCAAGCCCTCAGCAAGGACAAGAGGGAGAAAAGAATGTAAAGCATCATCACAACAAGATTTATTTGCTATTCTCCCTACACCCATTCTCTGTATCTCCCTGGCAGCCTTGACTGAGATCTGAATCTCATCAATTGACTTTTCTCCCAAGAAAGCATCAAGAACACTTACATTTAAAAGTCTCATTGTGACAAAAATAAAAAAGCAAAACATATGAGTGGATCCCAATAGAAAAATGCCTTGCTTTCTGTTAAACTTTAGTATAATGTATCTTAGCAGAGCTGGTATTGGAAGTATAAAATCATTTATTCAGTTATTCATTAATAAAGATGCAGAGCTGTATCTGAGACATCTCCAGCAAACTTTCAAGTAACACAGCATCAGCTGCTCCTCAGCTGGGAGCTTATGGAAGAATTAATAGAAGAAATAAATGTTGCACGACCACATTTTGCATCCTCAAGCTGTTTAATAC
>JAVCKT010002484.1:0-15655 GCA_032273925.1 Rhynchotus rufescens
TGCTGATCCTCCCCTAATAGTAAAGTTAGAACAAAGCTTACACATAAATGCAATAAGGCCATAGGGGCTTCAGACTTATTTTCCTACTGCAGCGTCAGGTGTTGGGTGGCTTCACATGGAGAAGTGTTCAGATGTGCGCAAGCCTGTTCCCTTGCCCCCAAACACTCATGTGATTATTCCGGTTTTCTTGTGTTTTTGTGTTGGTTTCTGCATGGAGTGGAGAAATAGAAGAGTTTGCAGTTTGTGTTTGGATCTGTTAATTATTTGTTCATTTAGTGTCGGGGTGCAAGGTGGCTTCCATGGGACTCTGAGAAGGTGCCACTCCAAGCTGTTGTCCTTGGTTCTGTTTGAAGAAGCTGGACGGGCAGCTCGGGCTCTGGTGAATTAATCACAGTCAAAAATTTTTCTTTTCAAAACTGAATGAAACCACAGATGAATGATCGAGGTCAATGTGCAGCCTCAAAAGACTGAGAAAAACACAAATGAAAGCGTGATGGAGAAGTGTCATATATTACTTTTTTGGAATACTTTGTATTAAACTGATATACTAAATCCATTAAAATGATATCCCCTTAGGAAAACTACACAGAACCATGTAAATATTTCTATTAATATAAATATTAAAGTAAAATATTTTAAGATTGCACTGCTGTCCAAAAGAAAAGCTGAGGGTGATAGAAATAGCAAGAAAAACATTAAAGGAGAAATGGTCGCAGCTTGGGGCTCCAGCACCATTTTTTGTTCTCTAAATGGAAGCAGCTGCAAATCTCTGGGCTGCTGCATCTAGAAAGTAACAGTTTAGTCCAGTGCAGCCTGAAAATCTTCATACTACTTGGAAAACTGCATTTTGAAATCTTTCCAAACTTTGAATATTTTAGGCATTTGCACATGCGTGTGTACTTGCTCTCATGCTGATATTTTCTATTTATTTTCAAGGAATAAAAAAATCTTGCGATTTGGTTTCTTTCCTGTCTCTGTGTTTGTTCTAGTAGTGCAAATATTATTTTAGGAGATAATGAGAATTGATAGAGCTGTCTGATAGCGCTTATGCCATGTTTTAATGGTTGATTGCAGAAGGACTAAACCTCTCTGTAAAATTTGATGGAGAGTGACTGTAATCCACAAATAATTTCCTTTTCTTTATTATTGAATATTACATATTAAAATCATTACTTTTTAGTCCCAATATCTAGTCTGTGGTTCACATGTTATACCAAGTCCTCGTAGGGGCTGTATCCAGTCACTGTGCACAAAAACTATTTTGATATATTTGGCAAAACAAGGAAAAAAGTTTTTAGACCCAATTTTGGCCATTTTTTTTTGTATGCTACATTTCTAAACTCATTTTAGTATTTTTATGTATGGTGCTGTAGACTTAGCCCAAGGCCATCCTAAAGGCAGGACTTTCTTCAAATCCAAGGAATGGATTTGCATTTGCAGGAGATGGTACAAACCATTATTTGACTCCTTCCTTAAAGCCAGGCTTGTTTTCCCAGTTGGTCTGAGTATGATGTTCAAAAGCTCTTTACAGGAACGCAAATGTTGTTATGCTGTACCCAGTGCTATAAACATTCGGGATAAATGCTTCTTTTTTTTAACGTTGCATTCCCTTGCTCTACTGGGTAATTACTGACTTGAATCTGGCTGTTCGTCTTACCGGAGTTGTAAGTCTGTGAATTTATGCAGGTCAAAGGGTAGGTATAAAAAGCTGGTGATAATGCAGGGCTTATTTCTCTCTCAGATTCTTCCATATTGCTATTATTAATGCTTTTCTTTCTCTCTTTCTGTGGAGAGGCATCACAGCTGTGTCAGGGTATAATGTGGATAAGCTAAGCGAGTGCTTCAGATGTGCTTGACTTTGCTTGTTGCCTGCTGCACAGTCTCCGTGCTTAATTGGGCTACTTGTCTTTTGAAAACGTGGATCATCATATAGCATTTAATGATATTTAGCAAAATGTAGTGCTGACTTCAAGACAGTAATGCTGGCTGTTAAAATGTAATGACTTGCAGACCAGGCAGGCTTACTTTAGATTATTTGTAAGTTAATAATGTTCCCTTTAACACAGTTTAAACTTGCTTACTAGTTTATTTGAAGATAAAAAATAATCTAAATGCGTGTATGGAGTAATGCTGGTAATGTGGGACATGGAGTCATGCCTGTCTTTTAATCAGGTATTAGAAGGAATAATGACAGCACTGAACAACTCCAGAGGAAATGTTCCACTTAAATATGTTAATATATCAACCACATTTTGGAATTTCTCAGCAATTGGGTTAGACTAATAGTTATTCTTATTTGACAGTGATCTGGTAGGTAAGCAGTGTGATTTGTGTGTATTTTAAGGTAAAGTTATGCTCGTTGTGCGCTGGGTGAATGGCGTTGTTCATGTAACCATAGTGTGCGTATCCTGATTGCAGCACATCGTCTTTGCCACCTCTTGACTGGCCTTTACCAAGCCATTATGGGCAGTGTGAACTGAAAATAGAAGTCCAGCCCAAAACTCATCATAGAGCTCACTATGAAACAGAAGGAAGCAGAGGAGCAGTGAAAGCATCTACTGGAGGACACCCGGTAGTGAAGGTAGGAAGTCTGGTTTTCTTGAAGAGAACCTGAATGTCGCTGTTAATTCTGCTCACTGGTATTTAATGTAGATTGTTACATTCTGTGGAGCTTGTTTCCTCCACCTGCAAGATTTCTCTTAAATGTATCTTGTTCAATGTAGCAGTTTAGTTTTGTACCTTTAAGAGTCTACTGCTTGCAACAATTACAGAATATATAACCATTTATTTTTTGTTTAAAGAATTTGCTGTTGAATAGTGTTAACTGTATATTCAAAATGAATTTTAGACGGGAAGGAGGGTGGAAGAGAAAATTTGCAGTAATATATCGAAATATACTCGTAAGTAATCTGATGTAGCTTTATTTGAACCATCTACCATCTTTCTTTTGGTATTTAGTATAAGCTGCTAAGCACTATAGATACCTCAATTGAAAGGGTTTGTTAGCTGTTGTTCATTTGTTTTTTATTTGATTATTTCTGCAAAACGTGCTCCATAGATGCTGTTAATTTACTCCAAATAGTCATGTTCAACCTTGGCTTTTCCTTCTTCAGCAAGATGCAAAGGTCATTCCTGACAGTTTATTTGTAGCTCTCTCCTTATAAAATAAGGCATCACCTCATTTCTTAAGCTGTGGCCTGGTAATCTGTAAGGGAAAGTAAGACTCATTCCTTGCTCACCCTTTTTGTCATCATTTCTGTTGCATTAACAATCAGTTGGCCTTTATTTTGTCTCAGAAGGTTTAGATCAGTTTCAGGACTGGAGAAGTGCAGCAGTGCATCTCCTGTGACTGAGAGCGGTGGTAGCACTGCTCGCTTTCGCTCCTGGTAACAGCCACTAACACCTGCTCTTGCTGGGTTCTTTTTTTTTTTCTTAAAAAAAAGCTTAGGTTTGGTCAACAGCTATTATGGGTAAGTTTTTTTCTATTGACAAATTGTGCCTGCTCCCATATGACTGCCAGACATCGAGAAGCAGCCCGCAAAGTAGTGGCACTTATGGCTACTTTACCCTGCAGAGCTTTCTAGGACTTCAGGCAGAGAATTTTGCACTTGCAAATGAAATATATTCCCTCCACATCCAGGAGGGCAGCCTGGATCCTTTTCTTAACAAATACAGTGTCTGCTCCAGTTACCACAATATGCACATGTCATCTTTGCACAACACTTGCAAATCAAGATGCACCAGCATAAAAGTGAGGATGCCAGAGCTAGACTGGCAGCCTAGCCATAAGATTTGACAAATGAACTTAGGGTTTCATTTACTTAAAGTGAAATGCTACTAGCTGCAGGTCAGAAGCAACAGATCTGTGTGTGCATTATACTGGTGATTTGTAGAGCTGTGCATTTACATTAGAATTATGAAATATCTTGCTGTGACAAAAAATGATCTTTGGGGAAAATGGAGGATAGTATTTATGTCTGTGTTTCCCAGTTCCATGTGTAAACTCACGGATTGTACTCTGCCTCGCTAAATGAAAATGAATAGAAATGCAAATCGATATTCTATTTTGCAATTTGGTGTCTTCCAGCTGGATTAGAATTTAATTGTTGTGCTTGATGGGAGAGAGGAAGTTGTTATGAAACAAAACATTGATTTGTATTAACTTTTTACTTGCTGCAAGGGGAAATAGTATCCAAGAGGTCAAATTTGGTGAAAAGTAAATACTCATAGCTACTAGCTACTGATACTAATAAAAGTAAATACTAATCACTTAATTTAATCACCAAGGTGCCCTCTTTCCCAGCACTTCCTGAGGCTTCTTGCACAAATCCAGTTGAGGATATGCATTTTGATTTGCACCTATCCTGAGGCTTTATTTTCACTATTTTTAGCTTTATGCCAGTCACTTCCATGGGGGAAATTGCTGCAAGAAAGTACATTTAGCCTTTTCTTGGGTAAAATAACTGTAGGCAAACAGGGTCAGAGATGGGAGAGGATTTGGGTGCCTGAGCGTCTATGTGCTCTTTCCTGCCCTAAAATGGGTGTTTTTCTTGAACAGTATTTTGTAGAAAGTTAGAATGTTTATAATACATTTCTGAACTCTAAAACCCTTGTAGTTGCCCTGCGCAGGTGATGTACTCTTTAAAGGTTGTAAGATAGTGCAAATCATTAATCTATTGCTAATGCTGTTCTGGACCTGTTGCTAGGAAACTAAGCTCCTGACAAATTTGGCATGATCTGTTGTGAGTCTGTTTAATCAGCTTATTTCCAAATGTGAGGAAATGAAATGAGTTGATCATTGTGCTTTGTCTTTTTTTTTAAGTCCACAGACTCTAAGGAAGCAAATTCTGTAATGGCATTATCTTGTTTTCAGCTGTTTTAATGGCAAAATGTTTTAAATAGCAGTTATCTGCCTTTTTAATCTCTGCTGGCTTTGGGATATGTTCCAGCCAATCTGCATAATCTACAATGATTTATTTTACCTTGGTAGAAAAATCTATAAGATAACCCAAATAGTTGTCATAGGGAATGAAAAACTAACTTTTAGCACGGGGAAAGGTACCATTTTTGGCTTTTTGGCATCCAAACCCTTTTGTCAGCCAAATATGGTCATCTGCCACCGTGGGAATAGGTTCTCGAGGTGAACTATGCTAAGGGTAATTTGTTTTCAAATTGGTGGTGTGTCTACGACAGACACTGTATAGATTCTATTGTGAAGGACATGTCCTGTATGTGTAAGTCACTTTGGATTTAGGAATTCACCTGTGGCCTAAGTGTTGTCTTGTCATATGAAGGGTCTAAGGATAGAATCATTCACTAGGTCCACATGCAAAGTGATTGCAGTAGGCAATTCTGGAGTAACAGAGAAGATTAAGCACCACATGATTAATAAGGACAACTTTTAAGCAGTGTATATGAGGAAAAGTGCACAGTTAAAAATAAAAGTTGTTTTCCTTGCAAGCTTGTGCCCTTATAGTCATTGAAAGGCAAGCAGCGACCTGTGTGGAAAGGATTCTTGGAAGTCTCTGAAAGAGGGATTGAACGGCAGCGCTGTTGCAGAGCTTGATGTCGTGCCTGAAAATGATGGCGATGGATGAAAAAGGAAATCAATTTTAAGCTTAAAGTAAGCTCATTTTGAGCTACGTAACAAATTCTGAGCAGGAACCATGTCTTCAAACAACCTGAAAAAGTCTGCATGAGTCCTGGCACACGAAGCTATAACTGACAAGATAGGATCTGACCAAGCAGTGTCAGAGATGGACCAAGAAAAATAAATTAATGGAATTTTATTAAGTGGGTGTCAGTTTCCTGGCCTGAAATACTGTCGCTGTCACTTTTTTCTTTCCAAGTCATCTCTGTAGCCTGTTTGTTTAACTACTTAACAGGCATAAAACACCAGGATTCTCCCTGTACCTCTTTGAATGCAGCAGCCACTATGTCCGTTCTGTTTCATGACTCTTTCTGTTCTTCCTCCTTCTACTTTTAGGGTTTTTTTTTTTGTTTTTTTTTTTTTTTTTTTTTTTTTTTACTGAACTTGTTCATCTTTTCACACATTGTCAGAAAACAGACTGGGTCGGCTCTCATTGCCTCATGTGGTTTGGTGACAGCGATTCACAAATGTTGAAGGCAGTAAGTCTATCTTGGCATCTGTGAGCCAAGGGATGGGCTGTGTGGGACAAAATGTTGGCTTTTTAACAAGATTCTAAAAATATATCTTTAAAAAAATGATTATATGGACCTCTGCTCTGGAATACCAAAAATAGATGGTATAGCTTATATTAAATGTAATCATGAAAAGTATGGAATCTAAAAAATGTGAGAAAAATCAAAAGTAGCATATTGAATATGGAGTGTCACTGGTTTGCTTTTTGTGTCATCATGTCCCCAGACTGCAGAAGAGGCAGGTTTTCTTGCAGAGTAAAATTACTTAGAAGTCTTCTGTAATTTACACATGTTATCTTGGAAGCAATCCTTGCAAATTGTCCACAGCTTAATTTGGCATCAGGGATAGGAATTTCAAGACTAAAACCTGTTTTGGGTGGTGTGGAGCAAGCTGCCTATGGATACTATATATTGGTGGTTAGATACAACCAACAATACTGTGACAGTCTGAAGTAACAGTGTAATAGCACCAGTTTAGGTACATGTTGTTGTTTTGGGGTAGAGTAGAATAAGATGGGACTTTAGGCTTAAAGTACTTCTTAAAAATAGGCCTGAAACTAGCATTGACTGTCCAATTTGCCTGCAAGCAGTGAGCATTGCTATGAGAGAGAGTGATTTCAAAAACAGAAATCCAGGTTCAAAAGTAATCATATGGAATTGTGAGCAGTGGTACAGTGATATTAGCAATTTTGTTTGCTTTGGTCCTTTTCAGGATTTATTTGTCTTCAGGATGACCTTTAAAGGGATTTTGCAATTGGACTTGTGCCACTGTGTCTAATAGTTCATTAGCATTTGTTTTATATGTTTCCCTTCTTTTGTTTTTAGTTCACATTTACAAAGGTCTGTATTATTGTCTCCAAGATACTGTACCCAGTAAGCTTAATAGCGAAAGAGGGGAGATACCTTTTAATGTACGTACTTTCTTCTCAATTTGAGATGAAAAGGTGCATCAGATAATCAAGAGGTGAAAGACAGTGCCACACTTAAGGCTGAGAAATACATGTTTTTGCTTGATTTAACATCTTTATTTTAAAATTAGAATTTTTAAGATTTTTTGTAATATTAAAACCTTTGTGGAATCAGAATAAAATAAAGCAGATTCCAGGCCTGGAAGCAGTGGTGGCGGGGGACTGCCCAGTAGGGCTGAGTGGAATTTTCTTCCAGTGATTTCTCCAGTCTCTTGGATTCTCTCATGGGAGGTCACGGGCCAGCACTCGTTGCACCTCAGTAAAGTCCCATGGGATGACTGAGGTCAATCTGCCTCTCGAACTTCCCTGAATCCTCATTCTTGTTCCAGCTGAAGCTTTGCTTTCCCAACTGTCCCACTATAACTTTATGGTAAGTGGCAGCACTAGCGTTAGTCACCGCGTGCCGCTCTGCTGCTTTAAGCTTAGGTCCAGCTCTGGACCTCTACATCTTGCCTGTTGCTGGCTTTTATCCCCTGGCTGTTGGTATTAGGGGTGCTTTATGGACTAATCCCTCAGGTTTTTGAAGAGCACCCTTTGCAAAGTGGTAGGAAAGTAGCTGCAAACCACTCTAAAGTAAAATATATCAGCAGAAATGTCTGAAGAAAGAATTGGGGTTCTTCAAAGCCAGGCACAAGTTCCTCTTGGATTGACAGTTGTGGGTCACATCTGTGTTGTGTCAGTGGGAAAACATCTCAAAGGATTGGTGTTTTTTTTCCCTTTATCATGTTACTTTTGTTAGATTTAATAGGTTGATTTGCAAAAGACCTGTTTAAAAGTGGATGAAAAACTTAACAGTGATTTTTCTTTTTCCCCCCTGTAGGAAATGTAGTTAATGCTTTTCTGGTCAAAATGTTTAAAAAAAAAAAAAAAAAAGGCAAAACTGCATTTGAAGTGCTTGCACTGCTCTCTAGTCAGTGTGCATTTCTTGCCTTCCTGTGCCTGAACTGAGATTTCCACGTGCCCCTGGGATACTGATATGTTTGGTGAATCTCCAGGCTGTTAATTTGGTCTTCTGCTCATTTAAGTTACCACAGTTTTTACCCTCAGAGACTCCCTTGTCAGCCCAATTTAGGAGGCCGGGATTGCTGTAAGCAGTGACTTAAGTGGGGAGAGGGAGGAGGGTTTAAGTGTCAGAAGAATCTTTGTCTTCAATTAGCAGCAAAGGAAACGTATATCAAAGATAAAAGACAAATGTTAAGTGAAAGTCTGGTTTAAAAATGGCAATTTCGTAATGATTGCTGGAAAGCTGTCAGGAAAATCGCTTTTCAAATACAATCAAATGCTTTTTGGCACTGAATTGTTTAAGAATGACTTATAACATGTTTGTATTTTCAGAAAAATAGGCTACTTCAAAGTATGTTTACTCTCTGATAAGTATTTCACCTATTTTCTGTGAAAAGTGTTTTCTTGTTGAATATTCATCTGAAGCCATATCTCTTCCAAAATCACGTCTTGTGAATAAATACCATCTGAGCTTGAAAAGATTTTTGGCATACAGCAACACGCACACGAACCTTCTCAGTTGAAAAAAAAAGAAAAAAAGAAATAGGAAGTAAAACTTCTAAATATGAATGACTAAAAAAAGCCTTCTGACAGGCTGGCGGGCTGTTGCAAGGCTTCCTTTATCAGAGATCAGAGTGTGGAAATGATGACTTGTGAGCAAGACAGGGCCCCAATAAAATCTGCATGCAACCTGTGGAAAAACAGTAACTTTTTTTCCAGGTTAATGTCTCTTATTTAGTGTGACCAACTTCCTTCCCTCAGAAAGAAGAAGGTTTCTCATTGCTGCCACCAACACGCAGCTTAAGTGCCGCTCTCTGCAGTAGTCAAATTAATCTAGGGAGTCTCTAGTGTTAAACTTTTTTTCTTAGGATTTTTCCATATGTTCACGGGGAATGCAGTTTCTGTAATACGTTACCTTCTTGTTGATACAAGGCTCTCTGCTATTAACTTGCAGCCTTTGTAGTTGCTTGGGAGAAGTGGTAAGGGGAGGACGGCCGCGCAGGGGTTAGTGTCGTAGTACCGCGGGGCCCGCCTGGCGCGCGGCTCCCCTGGCTTATCCTGTAGTGACCTTCAGGCTTCAGCCTTCCAGCTTCAGTTTAACTTACGCACGCACTGACCTTTGCTATGGAAACGATATAGAAACACCAAAACAACTTGGCGGAGTTTCCTCTGCAGAGCAGTGGGTGGTGTGTCAGGATTCTGTTACAGAGGAGGGTTTCTGGAGGTCAGGAGTGACGGGGCGCAGCAGCGCTCGCAGCTCTTGGGAAAGTGGGATCTCTTTTAAAGAAAAACGTCGTTTGAAAAATGCAGAGTGCAGCCCCGAGATGCTACTGGAATAATGCTGCAAGGTCTCTGTGGAAATAGACCTGCGCTCAAGCAGTAACTTAAGATTCTGTTCTAAGTGGATGAAGCCACGTGCAGGGTGGTTCTGCTGTGCTGATTTATCGTTGAGACTTGTTTGTGGCTTCAAAGCAGCAAAGGCCTTTGGAAAGCTGGTGGTAGTAGTAGAGTCCCAAACTCTTGGTTTACAGCAGCTCTTGGTGCAGGAAAGGCACGGGCACGGCCCTGGTCCCTGCGTGCAGCTCCTGCCGACAGAGCCGCTGCCGTTCCGGCCCCGCGGGGTGACGGCGCGAGGCGCCCGCCCTGCCGCGCACGGGTTGCCCCGCCGCTGGCCGGAACCACGCTGTAAGCTTAAAAATAAGAGAGAAATCATATTTTTAGTCCATAATAAAGGGAAACTTATGCTTTACATGCAAAACAGCTCTCAGCCGTAATTATAGCTCTACAGCTGATATCTTTGTAATCTGAATGTTAGACCACGGCCACCAATGATCTAGAAATGCAATTAAAACCCAGCTATGCGTTAAGGAGATGCCACCTCTGTTATGCTTTGACTTTTCTAGAAGAAGAGGGAGTGTAGAGGGTTACTCTGTAATCAAGATAGCGGTGTAGGAACCGTCAGAGCAAGGCAAGTGCTGAGCCCAGTCACGGATCCCAACAGGCAGCTCAGTCGGTGCTGCTGATGGGGCAATGCTGAGAGACACAGAGATAACACGACTGATTGCTTGCCTTTCAGTCCACTGCTGGAAAGACCTTCAGGAACATGGTGCTTGGAGCTCGAGGAGCTTCCAACTCTAAGAGAGTGGAAGAATGGGAAAATTATTTTGGAGTAAATTCCAATGCTGTAATTGCAACAGAAACAATATATTAGATCCAGCATGGTTTTGTCTCAGCTATTCCAGATAAGTAAGTTGCTGCCCAACAGCAGCTGCATTTGCAGGAGCTGCAGCTCCTCTGGAGGTTTTATATGGGGTTTTTTTCAGTTAAGCGTGTGTGGAATACTGAAACATGAAGGGAGGAATTTTATTTTTGGAGAAGTTCAATTTTGGCAGTCTTGAGTGATTTTGCTCTTCTGCTTCTCAGTCACATTTAACAGCAGTGAAGGAAGCTGTGCGTCAATTAAGGGAAAGGAAATGTGACCAGGCTGGTGTAGCTGGATAGGTGAATTCATGAGTATTGGATCTTTGGGGAGAAGGTAATTGCAGAGTGCGGTGGAGAGGGTAGGAAACACCCTGGCTCTTTAAAGCTCCAGACTTCAGGCAGAATCCAAACTTCTTTTTGGCTGAGAAAGATTACAAAAATTATGAGACTGCTAGGTGCTGTTGGAGCCATAGCTTGTAAATGGGAAAGAGAACTGCTTTTGGTGCACATAAAACTTGTTTCCCTCGAGATCTAGGGGTGCTCGTGATCCCTGAGTGTGGGTTTGTGGGTGTGCTTTGGAGTTGTTGTGCAGCTGCCTGGTGACTTTGTGACTGCTCAGGTTATTCTTGTAACCTCGTTAAACTTGATGTGGCTTCTGTTTGTTTATTTCCTTAAGTGTTGGTTCTGTAAAGTGCTTAATGTTGCTGTGTGACCAAATAGCTCTTGAAAGTAATAATGAAGTCAAGATTTAAAAAAAAAAAAAACTGTAAGGAATGACTTTCTGGCCCTTCCTGCAGTTGTAATATGTCAGTGCTGAAGCAGGTGATGTGTAGACTTGCTTTCAAAGTTTATTTATCTTGTGATGTGCATCAGTTTTATCAGGAGGGGGAGTTAATACTTCATGTTAAATAGGCATTCAATATAGCAGAGGTTAAGGGAAATGTGTGTGTTAGTATTGGTTAAATTTCTTTCCTTAAATTCCTTGGGTGATTATCTTACTGTTGAATGTTAGTTCAAGTATAGCAACAAGTTCTCGGGTTCTGTTTTTTGGGGAGATTTTTGGACAAACTGAGCAGGGGGAATTGGGTAGTCACATGCTTGAATAAAGTAAAGTCTTGTGCATTAATGTTACAGTTATCAGTGTGGGTTTTTTTCCTCCTTCAAATGTTTTCTTTGCCAGAAATAAACTGCAGTTGATTTTCTAGATGCAGTTTAATTTTTTCTTGACTTAACAAAATATTTTTGCATTCATGAGCCCTCCCAAATCCAACAAGCTCGCGTAGGCATGCTAAAATAGACAAATTAACCTTGGAAGTTAGGTGGTACTTGCTAAAATAGGTAACTCTGCTATGAATCAAAGCAAATAAAAATGCAGCCAAAGCACTGCATAGCCTTAAATTTTGTGGATAGAATGATTCTTATGTCTATGAAAAACTCAAAAGGAATAAAGATGCTTTGACTTTCATTTGTTATGGTAAATGTTGCTAATGATCTATCTTGGAGGATAGATATCTGCTTGTCCTTCTTCAGCTTTGGAGGAAATATAAGGGATTGGAGAAGTTTGATGTAGTCTGATACAATTCTTTCACTCTTCAGTGCTTGCAATTGTGTATTTATGTTATGCCTCGTGTAAGTGCAGTAAAAATCAGCTAATATTTTATTGTGATATCTGCTTTTTCATCAGCTCCTGGGCTACAATGAAAAGCCAGTAAACCTACAGATGTTCATTGGCACAGCGGACGACCGCTACCTGCGGCCTCACGCCTTCTACCAGGTGCACCGAATCACTGGAAAAACAGTCGCTACAGCCAGCCAAGAGATCATCATTGCCAGCACGAAAGTCTTGGAAATTCCACTTCTTCCCGAAAACAACATGTCAGCCAGGTACATTGCAACATAAGGCTTAAAGGAGCTGTTTAGTTCCCCTATCTCTGTCTTTATGCTCGTGTGGGCAAAGCTGATAATTTTATGACTTTCCTTCAGCTTTTCGCCCAGTGTAACTCGTGGTTGTGTTAGACCCTTCTCTTTAAACGTGCTGGTGTTCCAGAGTCAGTCCTGGGCAGTCAGCAGCAAAGGAAAACTTGACAGAGAGATGTTGCTTAGGGGGAATGGACGAAGCCTTTGGGAATTAAACCTTTCTCTGCTGCAGTTGCGGAGCTGCATGTGGGTTATTACTGGGTTGTTGAGGGTAGGAGTTTGTTCATTTTTACAATGGCATATAACTTGTATGTATAGTTATGTAGCTTTAATTGCTTGTCGCTTAACTCTTTATTGAGTGTGGTTGTCCTCATTTCTTGTATCCTGCCCTTTTCACTTTGATTTTCCTTTCTTTTTTTTTCTTTCATTTTTAGCAATTGTGTTATTCTGACATTTAGCTTTTGCCGGATAGAATATGCTGAAAAATAATATGATGTACCCTACCGAAACAATGAAACTGCTTAGTGTTCTGCCCAGGGTGAACCATGCAAAGCATAACAACGAAGCTGACTGAGCTTTCTTATTTCCTACTGCATCTTCTGATGAAGCCAGTTGAGACTTCCCCAAAGTTACACACTTGGTGCTAGTTCTCCTGAATGGGTGAGCTGACAGTGATAGGCTCCCCAGAGGCTGGTCCACATTAATTCATTAAAGTATTTGTGGTTCCTACAAGTAATCTGTGACCCTGTGGCTCCAGCACTCCAGAATCATGGGGAGGACTTGACAGTTGCCACTCTTTCGTTCTGTAGCCCATCTTAAGGAGAACAAAATATAGATCTCTTGTTTCTTGTACTTTGTTTACTCCATTAACTAACTTAGTCCAAGTGTTTAGCAGCAGGTAGTTAAATGCAGGAATACATAATCTTCCCAAGGTTCAAAAAAGAAGCAGCTAGATGGTTTCAAGACACTGTTTCAGCAGAAAACCTGCCATTTTTGAGACTGACATCTGGCTTCAGACGTTGAAAATAGCATTATATGGGAGGAAATGGACCGTTCTTCCTTAGTTAACATAGGCAAAGTTTATAGAATATCTTCTATCAATAACTTTTTTTCCTCTCGTCTCTTGTTATCCATCCTTCCTTTCCACCTGCAGTATCGATTGTGCAGGAATTCTGAAGCTCCGCAATTCTGACATCGAGCTCCGTAAAGGAGAGACAGATATTGGGAGGAAGAATACCAGGGTGCGACTTGTGTTTCGCGTCCACATCCCGCAACCTAGTGGAAAAGTCTTGTCTCTTCAGACTGCTTCCATCCCCGTTGAATGCTGTAAGATTGCATCAACTATATGTGTTTATACTCGTAACGTTTTATTGTTTTTTTTTCCCCCTGTGTCTCTGTAAAGTATTTTTGTAAGTAAAAAACTAAATTGCCAAAAAATTGAAGTTGGTACTTGCCAAGTGATAACCTGTAAGTTGGGAGGAGTTGTGTTAATTCTCTAGACTGCAAAGCTGTTACTAATAAACCTAACATGTAACTCTTCTGTATTTTTCTGTAGATGAGGAGAGGTACCTGATAGATGTTAGTGAAAATAAATTTATTTGCAAGTTTTATTAAATATTGGCAGTAAAGAATCAAAACACGATCTTAAACAGTTTCCCTTTGAGCTTGTTTTGTCTCTGTAATAATACACTGACTTTTAAATGAAGATAGTTTTTCCTCTCCTTTGGGTTTCATGCCTTCTTGAAATTCTCTTCTAAAATTTAACTCAAAAAATAATTAGTATACAAGCATGGTTTGTATCTGCAAGCAGATAACTTTTTTTAGTTTTACTTAGGATTCTTCTGGTTAAAATCGTAAGAGAAATGTCACTATGGGTTTAAATCATGAATAATTATTTTTCCTTACAATTTTTTCCTTAAAGCTCAGCGATCTGCTCAAGAACTTCCTCAGATTGAGAAGTACAGTATCAACAGTTGCTCGGTAAATGGAGGCCATGAAATGGTGGTGACAGGATCCAATTTTCTTCCAGAATCCAAAATTATCTTCTTTGAAAAAGGGCAAGGTAAATACTCTTTTTCTTAAAAATAAAACAAAAATAAAACTACATGAGTTTGACGATGTTTGAAAAATGAAAATATTACAATGAATGGTCTGAAAATTCAGTGTGAGCACAGATCTGTGTCCGGGTTGATGGTTATTAACGAATGTCGTACTCCTAAATTAGGAAGGCAGCCATAGACTAACCAGTTTATGACAGACTTGAAATTGTAAATATTAAAAAATGTTACTGACAGGTCATATCATCTAACTGCTCCTTGCTACAGAAAAGAATAGTATGTAAAATTAGGATGTGAACTGATAACAAGGTTGCAAAAGAACAGACTTACTCCTAAGCTAATGAAATAAATCCTAGGTAAACATACTTTGAGCCATTCGTGTATTCAAGTGCTAAGAAATGAGATGCTGTAGCCAGCTGACCAGCTTCATTCAGTATTTTGAATGTCATTTAGTCATAGATGAGAACTGCAGCAGGATCGCCCTTCTATATCAAAGTTTAATAAGTGTGTGTGTGTGTGTGTGTGTGTGTGTGTGCATTGCAGGCATGCCTTTCACTTAAGGTATACAGCAGACACTTTGTTTCTTTCTTGCATTCACATTTTCAGAAAAATCTGACTGTTTCCTACTGATCTCCTGAGGTGAAAAACATTAGATTTTGGGTGATTAGTAGATGGAATTTTCAGCTTAATGTCTAGGAAGTAGAAGCATGCAAGCAGTTTGCCGACTTTGGCTGAATATTTCTAAAGCATCTGTCTTTAAATATAAGTGCAGTAAGAAGGGTTTGATTTTCTTAGATTTTGGGTTTTTTCCCTAACTTCTGTTTTTGCTCTCTTCTGTTATGTCCTACTCCGGAGAATTTAATAGCCAAAAATATTTTTCACTTTTCATATATCATACCTGGATACAATCAAGTGTTTTGCACATATTTTTGTCATGGCTTTGTAATAAGTTTATATATGTACACATCCCTTCATGTATTATTTAAAGATATTAATTAGTTTAGCATTACTTCCTAGTCCTGTATCTCTTTTGGATAAGTATCTGATAAATAGTTAATGTTTATTTCTACTTTAAGTGTTTTTCATGAAATTCAGCTTGAATTTTGATTTATCTAGAATTATTTAATATTTCAACAGATATTGACTACATCTCTTGAATAAAAATCTTAATTTGAACAATAACATCTTCAAGTAGCAGGGAGTCAAACCTATATATGCAAAACTATGGCAACTATGAAAATAATTAGGAACCTTTGCAACACTTTCCAAAATATTCCTGGTTTTGAATAACCTTTTTGCTTCATTTAAAAAAAAAAAAAAACAAAAACAAAAACAAACAAACAAAAC
>JAVCKT010002485.1:0-11271 GCA_032273925.1 Rhynchotus rufescens
ATCTTGCAAATACAAAGTAGCTCTCACAAGTCTACTCATTGTGAATAAGTAAATAAATAATGTGTGTGAGTGAATATTCACACTGGAGAAACAAAAGCACAAGCAGCGATAGAAACACTTGCAGAAAAATCCAACCCCTAAGAGGTGAGATTCTCCTCACTATGAGGACTGAAGAACTCAAATTCCTTGGTCCATTTAGCCTTCCTCTTTAAGGGCAAATGCAAAGAAAATAGGCTACCTGTGGTACAGAAGGCAACTACCAACTCTGAAAACTGTAGCTTGCAATATTTGAAGAGAGAAGGACAGTTGTTCAAGGATGTAGATGATGATAATAATCATCCTGCCAAAAGCCATACAATTTATTGCAGACCTGTTGCTCTCTACTTGGAGCCACTCTCAAATCCTTTGTCCTTCTCCTGGGCAAGCCATTTTATTGGGTTTGGATGGCTATGGTACTTCTACTTCAAGATCTTTAATGCTGGCTAATTCTGCAGTGACATAAATCCTTGCCTTGGAACAGCTCATCTGGAAGTTGAGAAGTGAAGAATGATAGCCCCTGACATAACATTCATTGGTTTTGCTTTTTGCTGCATATAACTTAAAGCTGAATAACATCTGAGAGATATACCCAAATGAACTCAATCTCACCACAATTCATTTTTTTATGATATGTAAAATGAAAGCATATATTCATTTGCCCTAATTTAGACATCTTGCAATTAGAAATCCAAGTCTGAGTTAGTCACTGGAAGCTCTTTTCAATTAAATGAGAAAAACAGATACCTTCAAATGACAAGTGATATTCTAAGGCATGCATCTAAAACAGTCAAGCAAAAGGCCATATTGAGATGCCTATTTGTCATGGAAGAAAACACAACAAGCTCAGATATAGACATGGAGCATCAGGAGAGGTAAATTCTAGCTAAAGAACTTTGTCTTATCGGATATCATGGTAGGGGTCTATTCTGGGGTCTCATGCAGAATTTCCAAGGATGTTGCTACTCTTGGAACTCTCTGTGTCAAGAATTAGCCTTCTTATTTCCCAGCTGCAAAGCAGTAGCAGTCACTCCCTTTAGTAAAATGTTCTCTCTCTTCACACCTCCAGCTCATCCCCACACTCTCCAATATGCTCTATTTTTTCCATACTAGTGAGAGAGGAAAATATATATGAACAGCAGAACCGTAACTTTGCCTGTAAATGATAGCACTGTTTCCAGTTCAGCACACAGGAAATGGTAAAACATTTCAGTGACAAAATCCTAGTAATAACTCTTCTTGAGCCTTTCAAGGAAAGCTGGATTTGTAGGGATGGTATCTTTTACTAACTAGGAAAGAGGTGAGCTCTTGGATTCAGTATCTCTCCCCTTGATTTTGGCAAGTAGCAAGAAAATTCAAGCTAAGTAAAGGTAAGCCATGCTTGCTTTTCATGAAATAATCAAAAGATCACTCACTAGAGTGCAAAGAATAGTCTGCATGCACAGAGATGAGATGGGAGTTTGCAAGATGAGAAGATCTGGACTTTTTGTCCTATAAAAGGAGAGAAAATTATCACGGTGTTATAGGAAGAAGTCAATAGAAATTAGTAAGAACTATAAAACCATCATTTCTAATGAACCTCTCATTTTTTTAGTATTCAGCACAGTTACAAAATTATTTTAAACATTTTTCTTCTAAGTGTCTTTTGTTGGTCCCCTCTGGGAATTAAGGGGAGAGGGACAGTGAGTGCTGTCCCTGAAAGCTCTCTATAGGAATGACTCTCGGTTTGGTCCTTTCCTGTCTACCAGCAGGTTCCTTGGACCACCCAAAAGAGAGCAGCACTACTCCTACTTCCTTCTAAAAGTTGGAAGCAATTTTTACTCCTTTGAGTAAAAATGAGAGAGGAAGTACATGTTGCTGCAGTTATACATTATTGGCATAATTCCTATCTCAGCTACTAGAATTTATTTTTCTGTTACATTGCAAACCTCCATGTTATCAAGTCCCATCCCTCCACAATGTGTAGATCCCCTTTCAGGCAAATAAAACCAATCATCATATGCAGAGGCGGGTGGAAGTGAAGAGCAGTGGGGGAGAAAGGTTATAGGAATTTTTTCTTTTGACAGCAGTGACTTTGGATGAGATCCAAAGAGGTCTGGACTTATGGTCTGCTGAAATTAAGTGTGAAGTGCAGAGATGCTGATAGGCAGACTCACTGAAGCCTTAAAACATGATCATTTCTTCAAGACTATGCAGTGACTGTTAACATCTATGCTTTAATGAAAGGAGCCAAGAGTGATGAGAGGAATTACAAACCAGCTAACCTCACCTCAGTACTTGGAGAAGAAACCGAGAGCCTAATTAAGGACAGCACTTGGACAAGAAAAATCCCCAAGGGTCAAAGCCAACACAACTTCTTTAAAAAATGAGCTAGTGCTTCACTATCTATTAAAATATATATATAAAAAAAGGGATTTAATATAATGAAAAGGAAAGGTGATCTGATGGGCATCAACCACTTGGATTTTCAAACTTTTTTTTGTAAGTTCCAACAGAATAGACCATGAAGAAAAATAAACAGGCAGAGGGTAAAGTGCAATGGCAGATTCAGTATTAAAATCTAGTTAGACTAAACAGAAGAAATGACCCAAGCAAGAAACAAATATAGGAGAGTTAGTGGTAGACCTGGGTAAATAGATTTGCACTGAAAAATACTAATTTATCAAAGCAAAATGCATCCTCAGGAAAGAAAGCAAATCTTGACAAATGACCTGTTTCCATAAAGGGTAGAAACATCTGTAACCTTCTACACTGTTTCTGTAAGAGTAGGAACAACTTACTCGATCAGATCAAAAGAAAAGTTTTGTTTACCAGTGAGGTACAGTAGTTGATTTAAAAAGATATTAAAAAATGATCTAAATAAAGTTATTTGAATGGTGTGTTCACTTGTGTAACTGTTATAAGTGGAATTACCCCCTAAACATTCGAACTTTTGTATTTCCTCCCCATTTTGGAAAGGAAAACTTTCTACCTTGTTTTCTCCTTCTTATCTCTTACAGGGCAAGCATTCTTCTCCTACCATGCACTTGCCCATGGGGTGCTTTTAACACTAAACATTTGGAAGAAGTAGCATCCCTGTCAAGCAGAGAGAGTTAGAAGTTAGGAGCATCTGCCCCTGCTTGGGACCAGCTGTTCATGGCCACCAACAGAACAGGCCAGCCTATATGTTCCTGCTCAAAATTTAGAGATGGAATTACTCACACACATATTTTAGCCAGAGATTGTCCACCCCCTTAGTTCCCACAATGTACCTCAGAGATGGCTGGCATGAGTCTATTAGTTTAATCTTCCTCACATAAAATGGTAACAACAATAATGTCTTGGCAAGTAACACAATTCTCATGTAACACATGCACTATCTATTACACACTCATCTCATTTTCAAGCTGCTGCATGTATCAAACACAAGTTTATTATTTCCCTCCCTTGTTTGTTCTTTTTTATTATTATTATTTACTTTCTGTTTATAAAATATTGCCACAGAGAAAGAAGAGGAAAGAGAAATAATAATGGGGCTCAAAGTGCAATAATCTAGTCTAAAGCATCTACCAAAAGTTGAGAACTATGATGTACCACATTTATTCCCAAAAGAATGATCAAAATAATGTCTAGTGTAAGCAAGCATTTCAGATTCAGTCAAAAGTAGATTGCAAGGAGTTGTGAAAAATTTTAAAGTAGGTGGATGAAAAATGAAATCATTTATCATATATATCATATGGATCATATATATGGAAGCCTCTTTTTGTACGTTTACAGTACACGTCGATACTTCAGCAACAGGCTTCCAAAGGTAATAGGTTACATGTTGATTCTTCCAGAAAACTGGCATGGTTTTCTTGCAGTCTATAGTGGAATGTTAGCGTACCTTCTCACTGCTTACTTGCTATGGAAGGTTCGCTCTTTCACATTCATGGTAGACCAGATCTTTGGCTTGTGTAAATTGCTCTACTTCAGCTGAAGAAAGCAGATCATCTTCCTAAATGCTTAGTGGGGACCATGGCCCACGGAGCTCAGCAAAGATAGCGCTGTTCCGTCTGAAGCAAAACCTGGCTGTCGTTGCCTCAATGTTAATGGAAATCAAAGTGTGTGAATACTGCAGATATTGTGGAAACTCCAGAAGAGATGAGGATAGCCATGCACAGCCATCCTCGTCTTTCCACATCCAGCAGAGAGAGAACAAAAAGCTAAAGATATAATCTGAAAAGGAGAATGGCTTTTCTTCTCTCATCAGCTATAGCTAATTTTTGCACCTTCAAAAAAAAAGAATTTGATATATTTTCAGGTAAACCAGCAGGTAGTTGCTGGCAGTAGATAGAATGGCCTGAAAATATATCTTTTTAAAGCATAACCCTTGTTCAGTATAAAATCTTTTGTCATTGCCTCAGTCAAGTACCAGAATTTGATATATCAAGCTGATGTGCAATGTTTTCAAAACAATAAAATGGCCGAGAAAGAACACTGAGAAAGATATCTTTTATTAATTCTTTTTTATTTTTAAATATTGTAAGTGCATTTCAGAATTAGCCACCAGCATGTCCTCAGGCTGTGTTAGAGGGCAGAAGGGTAAACACTCCTATTGTTTCCTAGCCAGAAAATTATTACTTTATGACCTCTCAAATGCCCTGTCTGCTGACCTCTGAGGATATTTAGCCTGGCAGTTAACATCTGTGGTCCCATCAGTAGTGCTGAAGTAAAAGGTACTTAATGCAGAGCAGCTCTTTTGCAAGGTTAGAAAGGATCAATAGGAGATGTGTTTAATGTGGTATCACTATCAGGTCTCATCTCACTTTTAAAACTGAAATATCCACAGTGGGACATAATCTTAGTCACATAGCAGAGAGATCTTTAACATGGTGAGATCCGTTTCTCCCAGGTCTAGAAACGTAGTTCAAGGCACATGAAGGAAACAACCATGGTTTGGAATAAATATGTGCTTTTCAAAAAGAAAAATGATCAGAGAAAGGCTTCTGGCATTTCAGTCTCACTGCATTTTTTTTCTGGAACTTGAGCAGATTTTGTGGAAAACAGGCAGCCTTACAATAAACTGTGAAAAAAAAACAGGATATATTTTCCCATGGGTACATGTGTGTCCACGGTCTGAAGCTAAACCTCTTTGACTGAAGGAAGGAACAGCAAAAGGCAAGGTGATTCCCTCCATAAAATTCAGTAAATTGAAATTCTTAGAAGAAACCTGTCCAGGTTTATTAAAGGAAACACAACTAAAGTATTCTTCATGTGAGTACATTCAATTCAGTACATGAAGGCCTTATGTTACAACAGAGGTAGTTTCTTTAGCTGCCTATAACATTAGCAAACTATTTAAGAAACACTTCTAAAACACCATTGTTCCTTTAGAACTTTTATTTGCCCCAGAATATATATATAGACTGCTCCTGATGAGGTTAAGAATGGCACCTTGATTCTGGGGATTCCCTCAACATCTTCTTGTCTCTCATAATAAAAACACAGAGGGATTCCTACCATGAAATCATGGGGATTCCCATGGCTCCACTGGATTCAGTGCATGTTTCATTTTGACTTTCATTGGGACCAGGATTCGCTCTCCTTCCTCTGTGGGCATCAAGTGTCAAAGCGGGAGCTGGTGGGAACAGCTGCCCAATTCATTTTAACTCTGGTTATTGACAGAAAGTTGACAAGTGTGTCAGGGATGGAGGAGCCACCCCATGAAGGATTTTATGCTCCTCTACAGTGGTGGTATACTGTGTGGTACAAGCTGAAGAGTGCAATTCTATCGCTATTCCCCAAAGGCATCTGCTCAGATGAGTGATTCAATTGTCTGGCTTGGAAACTTGCTGATAATTACAGTTGTTACAGTTTTCAACCCAAGTTGCTGAGCTGGGAATTAAACAGCAGCTTGTTTTCATGCCTACATGCTAGCCGTTTTTCACTGTCCTTAACAAAGCCGTGTCGGTTGCCCCTTTAGGGTCTAGATATATGTTCTTAGATATGTTCAGCTATACTTCTTTCTAGGCTTCAAGAGACACTTCAATGCCTACATAAAATGGGTTTAAATTCCCATTTCAGCTCTCATATGAGACAGATGCAGTCACTCTGGGGCAGAATCTGCAATGGTGAATTTAAAAATGGAATTGAACCAAGTGTGTTAGGTTCGCAATATGATCGCTGAGGGAACAGAGAGGACGAAGAGATGCCAGGAGAAAGGCTGAGCTGGCTGGCAGCTCAAAACACAAGTTCTGAGCAATTAAGAAGATATCTTTTTTTTTTTTTTTTTATAGACACTGCTATTCAGAGACACTTCATGCTCTTTGTTTTTACATGTTGCTCAAGCACTGAAATTGGATGCTCCTTTGAATCTAGATGTCTACTGTACGCATTGTAATAACTCCTTCTCTACTGCTGATCAGATGGGGACTCAGAGCTGGGTTCCCCTGCAGAGCAAGAGGTCTGAATTTCCCTCTGTGAATGTAGGTGCCCCCAGTACCTATCCCCAGTATCACACCGGCAGTAACCAGCACATCCCCATTGGGCACTCCTAAGGGGCAGAGTGAACATGGCCTCTGCCACACCAACTGGGATTAGCTCTCTAAAATCAGCATCTCCTCTTCTCTAATAGGAAAAAGGTTGTCATTAAGAGTCTGAGTATTTCTCAAATCTCTTCTCTCCCTGACATACATATTTTCTTTAATTATCAGTAGATTTGGACTCTGGCAGTGCTTTGAGCAAATGTTTTATGCAGCCACAAAGAGCCTATTGCCCTTGAAACAGCACACACAGCTTGACATAAAATCAAACCAGCCCTTGCAGTTCAAATATCTATTCACAATCTTTTCGTGCGCTGCACTCAGATGAAGTCCCAGCAGGCATCTTACACTTTACACAAAATGTTTTTAGTACTTAGCTAGGCCTACATGTGTACTGAGAAGGGAGGAAAAAGACGGGATGAAAACCTGGCCCCACTGGTGCCCATGGGAGCTTTGCCATCTAGAGCACCATGCAGTAATAATTCAGTCAAGGTCTCATTTTTTAAAAGCACAATGTAATAGCTGGATTACAAGTCTACCTTTTGCAAGATCACAGGGACACAAGGAACATTTGAGATATTGCACTAAGGCATCCCAGCATCCCTGTGCACAGGAATTGCTCCTCAGCCTCTGACATCCTAACAATTTCATACTGGCATCCTCTGCTATTGCATCCAGCACTTCTTCCACAAATTGAAATATTTTACTTATTCTTTTAATGGAACTCAAAATCTCTGGCCCTTCTGCTCTCCTCGGAGGTGTTCATCTGCTGTCAGGCTGTGTGTTTGTTTGTTGGAGAGTTCAGCAGGACATTCAGGATGGAAAATTTGATGGAATTACAAATATGCCATTTATATGGTCAAAAATGATTAATTAATGCTAGCCAAACAGTCGCATCTCTGCTTTCTCCTGTGGATTCTCCACATACTGTTCACTATGGTCCTCCCAGGCTTCACTGTGGGTCTTCTGCCCCAAACTGTAATAACTGTAATTCTAAAAGGGACTCCAAGATTGATCCACATGTTATCTTGAAAATCAGGACTGGAAGTGCAAAAATTTGAGTGTATCTCTAACAGATTTCCAGGAAACAGAACCAAAGAGAAGGTGAGGAAAAGCATTTTAATACTAGCAAGAGCCTGTTCAGATAATATCTTCATCAGTTCTCTCCAGAGTTGACAAATGTTGAAATTACTGCAGCCAGAGAAGATGAAGCAGATTTTCCTAGGAAGCTGAGGTGAAATAAAGCAGCTGCATAGTTGTTGCAAGATGCAAAGAAGGGCTGGTGTTCTCCTCAGAGCCGTATTTTTTTCCAGAGAATTCAGACTTCCCCTAGTAATTTCCATCCATGCACATTCTTGTGCTGTTTTCCCCACTTACATTTTCAAGATTCATGAACTTTGAGTAAGATATGGTCAGAGATCCTACATAGCTCTGAATAAAATACATACGCGTGAGACTAAGTGTGAATTATCTACTTCCAAGGAGGACTGTCATTATTAGTAATAACTGGTGACAGAAACTTAACCCCCTGCCTAATTTGTTTCCAAGCTGTTTTTGTCAAAGGGTCCTTCCTGCCTCCCCTATGGCCAAAGTGGAGGTTGTGTGCCAGGATGGGTCAGCTAATTTTGAGGACTTCGATTCCCACTACTGCAAGGGACACCCCAGCAAAACCCTGCCAGACTGTCATAGGAGCAAATACAGCTGCACCCCTTCGCATCCCTTCAGCCTCCTGAGAAAATACAGATAAAAACACATTAGCTGGCTGTGGTTAAGCCTTGGGTTAACCATAGCTGGCTAATGTGTTTAGAGACATGCTAAATTTTTAAACCTGGCTGATGCAGATAAGGCCTCCACTGAGGGATGAGTAGGCTGAGGTGGTTCCAAGCTCATCTTAATATTAGCACAAACTTTCTTCTGCTGAAACCAGACTCTTGCAAAGTCAAGTGGGGACAGATGATGGATGTGGCAGAGCTGGTCCTCAGTAGGACCAAGAAAGCCCTTCAGGGTGCAAATTCACTGTATGGCAATGGTCACTGTCTCCTGAGAGATGAGAGCTCTGCTCCTCATTGCTTGCAGGTTCTTAAAGGGCATACAGCTTCTGAAGGGGTTTTATCTCCTTTTGTGTGCATCCTATAGGAAAACAAAACAAAACACAAAAATCCAAAACAATAAAATCCAAGGGTGAAATCCTCGCCTTAAAGAAGAACTGTGTTTTCCTGTGGCCTGCCACAGGGCTAAGTTTTCACCTGGGTTTTTTATCTTCTGGTTATTATAACCTGAGTCATAAGTGCCGTACAATCGCCAAGGACTGACAGTTACAGAACCCATAAGCGTGAGATCGCTCTCAGCAATCCTTCTAACCTCTAAGTGGAGTCAGTCCTCAGGGATGGATGGAATTTCACTGATTTTTTTTCCTTTTCATTTGTATAATGAAATCATTCTTTGGCCTCTGCTTTGTTCTTTGTGCCCTTTCTGGACTTAAGGTGGACCCATTTGACACACACCTTGAGCATGTTCACCAACAGCATTAGGAAGTTCAGATAACTAGGCTGAAGAATTTGACTTTTTGTGAATGATTTTGCAGTAAAGATTCTAATTACTGTTCCCCAACCACAGCACATATTACTGTTCAGATCAATTCCTATATGTTTGACTTTATGCAGTGCAAAATCTTTCATTTTATTTATGCAAAACTGGGATGCTTCCTTCACATTTTCTCCACATACATGTCTGAAAACATTATGGTACTTTTGACTAAAACAATTTAGAAATATGATCATTAAGAATGAAATCTCCAGATGGACATTGGACAAAAACTGTGATATATCTTGAGCTGATATTAACAGCTCTTAAATTGACACACAAATCACATACACTAAGTTCAGGCACAAATGTTTTCGTATACCTAGGTCTTACTCTGTTCAGAACTTAGTCAACTTTTCTACAATATAATTAAGTTGGCAGAGATAGCATTACTTCTGATTTGCTTCCAACTTAACATCCCAAGATAACACATCTTATAAAAATATATTATGTAGAAAGCCATGGTGATTCACTTACATATCAAGAAGGTGGAAGAAAATGGAAGAAGATGAAAATTATTTTTGTTGTCCTACACACTTTCCTAGCTCTTTAATGTGAGATGTCCATGTACTCCATCTTATATGCCATTATTTTCTTTATATGTACATTAAAATATTGCTCATAGCTTTGCTTTTATCTTAATGCAGTGCTAAAGCACAAGGAGAGTCTATCATTTGAGATAGCCACAGCAGGCTAAAAAAGAGGTGTGAGTTTTATATCTCAATATTGGGCAAAATTTATCTACTCTAGCTACTGGCACAGAAAAAAAAATGGACACTTAGTCTAATTTGGATTACACTTTAATCAAAAGAGACAGCCAAGCTAAGTAAAAAAAAAATGCTTGGTTTATCTCCTTACAACTTAGTACCAGTACCACGGACAGACCAAAATGCTTGAATCACTGTATGTAATAGTCTATTCTTCAGATGACAATTTTGAAGGACTGAAACACCAGGACCTGAGTTTGCCTTGGTGGCAATTGAGAATTTGAATTGGAATTGAACTACAGTGAGCTGAGGCAGGAAAACTCCCAGAGTGTTTAATGTCACTGAAAGATTGATCCTGAACCATAAGATCAGTACGAGCATCATCACTGCTCTGAGTAACAACCTAATCAGGCCTGCGCCTAGTTTGAAAAGTTATTATTGGTTCATCATTTCCAGGAACAAGGGAATGTCACATCACTTATAAAAGCGTGTCATATCCTTTACTGAAGGCAGTCCCACTGGATTCAGTGAAAATTAAAATCTATGGATTTTAGTGGGTGTGGCATTAAGTTCCACTTTTCTTTTATGAGAGACATTAGTCCTGTGTATGAATTTGTTTGTATTAGGCTATATTAGAAATGTAGTAGAGGAAAATGAATCCTCACACTTATTAGATGTACTTTGGAGATTCAATATATATTGAGGGCGAGTTTTGCTTCTGCTAATACATAAGCATAGAATTATATTCATATTATTTTGAATTTAAAGAATATTGCATGTAGAAAATATTAAGTGACAAATAGAGTATGGAAATCTATGAATGTTTGCAGTCTGATTCTGGAAGCACGTGCCACAAGTTTTACAATATAACAGTCCTTTTTTAACAATAGATAGTTTTAATACTATTCTGGACTTTTTGTTCCTTGCAAATTTGCATTCTGTCAAATAAGAATAATAGACTCTGATTCATCTTGCCACTCATTTGCATTGCACAAAGATAAACTATCTCTAATCTTCTGTCAGAATGCAAATAATTTCTTTCTCTTTGTCCTATATTTGTCTCATAAAGGCATGTGGACATCTTTTTTTTTCCACAGTATTTATGAAAAAGAGAAAAGATAGAGAAAACAGTCATCCCACTAGAAAACCTGCAACATATAGAGTGTTTTGAGCCAGTTCCTCACCAGTTTACAGCACACTCATCCTATGCAAAACACATAAGCTGTGAAATGAGGTTAGAAGAGAGTAGTTCTCTTCTCTGGACTTCTACGGAGCTTAGAGAGAAGTCCTGCTACAGTTTCCTGTATCAGTTCAAGGTTTGAAATGGAAATAGTTGCTCTTAATGAAGCATAAGAGAACAAGATTAAATAAAAAATATTTGTTTTGTTTGGAAATGTTTTCTGTCTCTTTTTTTTTTTTTTTTTTTTTTTTTTTTTTTTTAT